>CAUYQG010096182.1:0-74432 GCA_963574415.1 Tarsius wallacei
CTTGAAGATCTTGTTCTTTTCTGCCTCAGGCCTTTTGCATGTTGCTGTGTCTACCTGGAATTTTTTCCATCTCTCTTCACAAGCTGATAATGTCTCATCTTTTTTTTTTTTTTTTTTGAGTTGGAGTCTCGCTCCACCACCCAGACTGGACTTCAGTGGCCGCTCCCGGCCACCGCAGCCTCGACCTGCTGGGCTCCGGCAATCCTTCCGCCTCAGCCTTCCAAGTAGCTGGAACTACAGGCGCGCGCTGCCACGCCCAGCTAATTTTTGATTTATTGTAGAGATGAGGTCTTGCCAAGTTGCCCAGGCGGGTCTCGAACCCGCGGGCTCAGGCAATCCGCTCACCTCGGCCTCCCAAAGCGCGGGATTACAGGCTGAGCCACCAAGCCCGGCTTAATGTCTCATCTTTTAAGATTTGCCATGTCATTTTCTCATAGGAACCAACATGACTACCCCATCATTTACTTTGTTGTGCTGCCTTCTTCCCTTTGTGGTGTACTCAGATTTGCTATTAAATATCTGTTTGTTACATATTTATTGTCTTTTGCCTCATCAGACTATGAGCTTGATTGGGGCAGGAACCTTTATTACACAACCTAGTCCATAGTAGGTATTTAATAAATACTTACTGAATTAATTTTAAGTAGGATAATGAATCTATTGGCTGTGAAAAAAGGAGGCCCTGTGAGTTCCTGGCATTTCTTTGGTATTGGAACAGTACTATCTAAGAATCTGTTCCTACATTTGCTATCTTCCCCAGCCGTGCAGAAAAGTAGAGAAGCTAGAAGCCAAGTCCAAGCTGCCAAGATTTGAAACAGCAAGTGATGATGTCTATAGGACAATCATCACTTCACATGCTTAAGGCTGTAGTTAATTTAGTGCTAGTTAATCTGACATTCTGTTTCCATTGTGAGTAAGAACAAGATAAAAAGACTCAACCTAATAAGATAAAAGAGGATAAAGAGAAATTATTTTATAAATCAACTAGATAGACTTGATCCTCAGTTATCTACCCCCTTCTATCTATACATTTTCCTTTAAAGGGGCTCCTTCATCCTCATGTCACCAGCTACCATCTTACTAGTGCATCCCACAGCTTTACTTCTAGTTCCACCTGTTCTTGCTTATTGCAGGTACTGGTGTTTAGAGTTCTGCTGAGCTAAACCAACCATAAAGTACAAATAGGTAAAAATAAAAAATTATTTATTCTCTCTATGTCTCTGCCCCTCTAAGAAAATCACTGTCAAAGCTTTGTTGCCCATTATTTTATTATAGCTGTAGGACACATACACACACACACACACACACACACACACACACACACACATTCAGCATTGTTCTATTGCTATAAATGTAACACACCTGAAACTAGCCTCAGTAACTTTATTCATTCAATGATATTTATTGAATCCCTTGAATGTGCCAGACATTACTCTGGGCACTAGTGTTACCATGATAAACAAACATTTATTCTAGCAAGGAGCACTAATGATAAACAAATAATCCTACAGTAAATGTGCAGTTACTAACGGACATAAATGATACTAAAATGTAATGTTCTACAAGCAAATGGGACAATTACCGTAAATTAGTTTGGGAAGTTTTAGAATTTGTGGGGAAATGAGATCTGAAGGATGGGAAAAATTTGATGAGAGAGGGAAGAGGAAGCACATGTAATCAGGAAAAGTGTATGTGAAAACTTAAAATGTGGAAAAGGCTGCTGTAGTCAAAGAAATAAAAGGAGTGCTATGTGCCTGGACTGTGATGAGAGAGGACTAAGTGTCTCCTAGAAATAGGCAGTGTCTCCTAGATATTTTACTTTTCCATCCTTGACATTGACGTTCTCTTTTTTATCTGTTATGCTTTCATCTACTTAGTCCCCCATAGCCAGTCACTAGTCCAAACAATTCTTCCTTCTTTTTGAATTTGTGCATTGCCCTTGTCATCACTCTAGTTGATAAATGGATAAATCCTGTATATTTATTCTCTTTTTAATGCCATATATAGGACATTTTTACTACAAAAAGTTATTATTATTTTGAAAATACACAAACAATGCACATTCACTGTAAGACAACCAGAAAGTACAAATATGCAAAAATAAAAAATTCTTTCCTCTTTCTATGTCTCTGCCCCCTCCAAGAAAATCATTATTAAATTTTTGTTGCTCGTTATTTTATTATACCTATAAGACACATACACACACACACACACACACACACACACAAGTTTTTGTAACCTGTCCTTTTTATTTTTACCTTTAAAATTTTTATTAGATAAGCTGAATACAACTTCTAGAACAACTCATATAATTATAGCATGCCTATTTCTTCTCACCATTTTATTATGAAAATTTCCAACATATTGAAAAGTTAAAAATGTTATCATGAACACCATATGGTCATCACCTAAATTCTATAATTAACATTTTGCAGAATTACTTTATCTATCCATATATCTTCTCTCTATCTATCCATCTATCTATTCATGCATCAATTTATGAAACTTTTTAAATATATTTCCAAATAAGTTGCAATGTTTTTACTGAACTGTAGATGTTCTTTATGTACTCAGGTTATCAGTCCTTTGTCAGATACATGTGATGTGAATGTTTTATCCCAGTCTATGGCTTGCTTATTTATTTTCTTAATGATGTCTTGATAAATATAGTTTTAACTTTGATGATGTCTAATTTATCATGTTATTCTTCCTATGGTTATTGCTTTATGCATCTTATTAAAAAAAAAAACCAACCTCATCTAGTCCCAGTTATAATATTCTTTATTTGTTCCATTTTCATTTTATTTTGTTGGTTTCAGCCAAGTATACCAACTTATTCAAATTATTTTGAGTCTAACTCTTGTTTCTGCTAAACTGGAGATTGCTTTTGGCTTTGTATCACCTGCAAACTTAACAAGATATTGAATGTTGAATGAGCGGGGCAAAAATTAAAAAAAAAAAAACCCTTTATCAAGTGCAGTTAGAACCAAATGTTATATTTTTCACCATCTTAATTTTTAGGATATCATAGGCTATAAAGTCAAATTGTCTGCCCAAATCAGTAGCACAGGGGGCTGTTAGTGGCAGTGATCTATCTATTTGACTACTCAAGTACTCAAGAGCCCTATTTCTGAGGTTTGGCATTACTTTATTGACTTACCTATTGACACCTGGTGTTTACTGTCTTCTTTTCTGAATCGATTTTCTCTAGTTGTCTGTCTACCCTGCTATAGTGTGAGCTCGACTGGGGTGAATATCTTGTCTCATAGTCACCGCCATATATCCGGCAACACAGAGACACATTAAATAATGTCTAATGAATAGATTAATATGAAAGTGCCTAAAAATATTTTTTTCTTTTTTTTTCTAAGAGCTCATTCTGTCATCTAGGCTGCTGGACTGTAATGGCAGAATGGCCTCCAACTCCTGGACTCAAGTGATCCTCCCACCTCAGACTCCAGAGTAGTTGGTTCTACTGGCGTGCGCCACCATGTCTGGCTAATTTTTTAACTTTTTTTGTAGAGATGAGTCTCTCTATGGTGTCCACGCTGGTCTTGAACTCCTAGCCTCAAGTGATCCTCCCACCTCAGCTTCCTAAAGTGCTGAGAGAACAGGTATGAGCCACTGTGCCCAGCCAAAATCTTCTATTTAATCCTTTTCCTGGAATTTTTATTTATTATTTATCTTCTTGACCTAAATATTACCACTTAACTTTCTTGACATCTGGGACATTTTCCTGGCTCTAGTATCTTGTTAACTACCTTTTCTGTTTTTCATCACTTTTCCAAATACTGATAATGGATACTAGATTATAAGAACAAGTTTCTCTAAAACCTGGGATGTAACTTGCTTAGATGTGACAATTTGAATTAATTTGACAAAGACAAACTTATTGACCCCCAACTGAACAGGTTCTATGCTAGGTACTAAAGATATTTTTTAAAAAAAATATTTTTCTAAGAACTCAGTACCACATGTTCACACTCATAAGTGGATCTTGAACAATGACCATAATACTATAAGAAAGGGATTGGCAGTAGTGGGAAACTGTTAGGGGGAGGGGAAACACCTCATCAACAACGGTACCTGCATAATGAACATTTGTATGCCTAACCCTGAATTGTACCCCACATATTTACAATAAATTTTTTTAATGTTTCTGTATATAATGAGTTCACAAATTAATAGTATGTGAATCCATGCCTAATTATTTGAATCATGTTTCTTATGTCCTTTCATACTAATTAAGAACAACCTATTAACAATCGAGACCTGAACTGAGATACACATCGGTCATGTTTTCACCTACCATCTGGCTTGCTTCACTACATGTCATCCCTCTGTAAGAGACACATTTAAATTGAAAGGGTCACTAAAAACCCTAGGTGTTTTTAAAATAAAAATATTTTTACAACTGTTAATCTATAAGTAAGTTGGGGATGTAGCATCTAGGAACCCAGCTCAAAATTAGACACTGTAGATAACAGCAAAGAAGAGGAAGACTTAGCTTCACTCTTGAATGGAGAAATGCTATAAGAATAATATCTATAAAATTAATAGCTAACTTAAAATTGTTAGACCCTGGAAGGCTGAGGCGGAAGGATTGCTTGAGCCCAGCAGCTCGAGGCTGCGGTGGCCGGGAGCAGCCACTGCACTCCAGTCTGTGCAACAGAGTGAGACTCCAACTCAAAAAAAAATAATTGTTAGACCCTAAAGTACTACTGATAAAATTTTCTGGACAGGTGCGGTACCTCACATCTGTAATCACAGCACTTTGAGATATTGCTTGAGCCCAGGAGTTTGAGACCAGAATGGGCAACACAGTGAGACCTAGTCACTACAAAAAATAAAAAAGAAAGCGAGGTGTGGTGGCATGCACCTATAGTCTCAGTCACTCGAGATGCTGAAGTGGACGAATCACCTGAGCCCAGGAGGTTGAGACTGCTGTGAGTTGTGATTGTCATGATCATGACACTGCACTGCAGCCTGTGTGACAGAGTGAGAGTCTCACTCAAAAAAACTATATGTGTGTGTGTATGTGTGTGTGTGTGTATGCGCACACGTGTGTGAAGGTAGCCTGAATTGATAGAGATCTCACAAATTCATGATAGAGATTAGTTTTTGTAGTTTGTTGTAGAAAAAGAACAAGGCATTTCAGGTGGGAGAAAGGGCAGAATAAAGGCTCATGGGTAGAATTAAGCTTGGCAAATGAGGAGAGTGACCAGAGAGACATTGCTCTCTTGGGAGCCTTGGGAAATGTGACTGCAAAATCCCAGTAGGGACTTAAAGTGCCAGGATGAGGACTTTGTACTTGAATCCAAAAGACAAAAATGAAATGCTATAAATTCTTGTTTAGGAGAATGTCATAATAAAATATAAGTGTTTGAAATATGTCAGTGCTATTTAATGTAAACAAAAAGATAGTGTTACACTGATTTGATCATTACACATTATATACAGGTATCAACATATAACACATGGCCTAAAATTATGTACAGCTATTATATGTCAATAAAAATGATAGATTGTTTAGATACTGGATTCAGGTGAAGAAAGAGTTGCAGATTTTCCTTAAATTTTATCTCTAGTGAACTTGCAAATATTTCCCTGTTGGCTAGAATAGGAAGATCTTAGAAATAAGTTGAAAGGGTTATAGATATGATGTGATTGAAGTGATGTTAAGCTATCAAGGAAGAGCTGGCTAGTAGATTTTGGAGGTCTTATGAAAAGCCAGTTCTGTAGAGAAAGAGTTGGGGGTAATTTGCTTGAAGAAAAAATATGAACAAAGAAAATATATGAACCCTTTTAGAGAAAGCAATAAATGGGTGCAGAAAGTCAATGATTATACCCCAGAGAAAGTTCACAGTTGAGGTCAAGGAGAACTGGAATTACTAAGGGAAAGAGAGAAAGAGTAATCTGTGGACTGAGAGAACAAGGTTAATGCAGTAATGCATAAACCAAAGGAAGGGGATGGTAAAAAAAAAAGTGGCAGAACATTTAAGGAGGATGAAAGAAAGCCACTGGATGTGGTAGGAAGCTAACCATGTCCTTTTCGTAAATAAGGAAGCTGAAGCACCCAGACACAGCCAATCCAAACCCACTCCTGGGATTATATAAAAGAAGCATGTAGATGAATTGTTCCTGAATACAATTGTGATATAACATTTTCACAAGTCAGTGTCAAAATGAGAAATATAAGGACAGTGCAATCATTAATAAATAAAGCAGTATAAGTTCTGTCCTATATACCTTCCTAAATCACTGCATTCTCCCCATTATTGTGAAATTATGGAGACTATAGATGAGGACTGGCATGTATTTTCTTGGAAAAATAAGTGATAGCCACATCATTTTTTACTCTCACTGTTTTTATTAGCATGAGTTCTGGTAATAGTTATCTGATCACGTATTTACTTGCTTTGGACTTGATCTCTAGAACTTGAAGAGGGGCATTTTTACAGAGGGGCTTCTTTTTATGCTCACAAACTGTTGGCAGTCATAGAGCAGGATAAATAAAAATGTATTCCACTTGAGTTGTTGAAAGATGCTCATATTAATACAAAATCACCATATCCTGACAGTGTTAAAGCCCAACTGCAGGTTCAGAGCCCTGTCCGTCACTTATCTTAAGCTTCTATGGAGAATAAAGATCAAGTATCTCTGAAGCAGTGTTTAGTGGCATAGCTGTTTCTGCAAGAGACCATTTTTTTTTACTCCCCACTAAATCCTCTGCAAGTATTATCATCTGAGCCTCTATCATGTGATTTTCTTGAGGTTCTTGACTGTTTATAAACAGGCAGATTGGCTGTGGTGAAGAATTATTTTTGTTGTTGTTGTTGAAAACATATGAAATAGCTGCTAGTCATAGATCCCTACACCTATTTTGAGGGCTGGCCTTTTGTCTTTTTCTACATCTTTGAAATAACAACTTTAGTAGTAATAATATCAAAATAGATAATACTTCTGTTTTGTTTTCATTTTATACCAGACTCTATTCTAATGTTTAACATAAACCTAATTGTTTTCTTTTCCTATAACTTTATATATAGAGTTATGTGCTTATTTTCACTTTGACAATAAGAATTTTGAGACTCAGAGAGGTTAAGTAACTTGCTTTTCACCATGGCTAGAAAATTTCTAAAAAAGGAGTCTGGCTCCAAATTCAGTGTTTTTCAACCTTTTGAAATTCACTACTTCAAGAAAAAAATACATATAAAAAATACAAGTTTATCTTAGGGGGATATGCTCCTATTACAATTCTGCTATCATATTCAAAATATTTCTGGAACTCTTTTTTCAGAATGTTCTCTAGACACGTTTATTTTCAATATGTTCAGGGATGGTAAAATTTGGTTTTAGAGGATTAAGTAAACATTTGGAAATGATCATTATCAAAGTCAAAGACACTATAAAATGACACAATGGAAGTTATGACAGTTATAACAATCTGAAAATGTGTTTGACCATAGAAGATAGTATTTGAAATAAAAGTTATAACCTCATAAACTGACTACCTTAGAAAGGAAAGTACTCTTTAGATGTTCTGTTATTAGAAAATTAGTTACACTAGCTGAGGTCAGATATTGAATCCCTCCCAATGTTATCTTAATGAAGAGTCTTCTATTCTCAGAAAGTCAAAAATGAGACCTTTCCTACTTTTACTTCAATGAAAGCAAGGTTCAAACTCATGGCTATGCTTTCAGATGGACTTACTAAGTTGGCAGGGATTCTAAATGAGTGCAAAAATAATTTCTACAAAGGAAGACTACACAGTAGCCACTATTTTCTCTAGCCTATTTGCTAATGGTGCATAAACTTGGCCTGATAAAGTTAGAACCACTGATTTTGATTGCAGGAACTAGGGGTCGAACAACTATATTATTTAACTTCTCAGTTCCTTTTCTCTCAATCATTGAATAAGAAATAAAATTCTATGTGATTTCAGGGGAAATCAGAACCATTGGTGTCAATTGCCTCTTGTATGTGACAAAACACAAACTCATCAACATCCCTTTGAGGCAGATAAGTGACTTGTTCTTTCCATTTTGGCTACTGAGGCTCAGAGAGATGAACTAGCACTTTTAAAGGCATACAGTAGATACACATAGGAGCAGGAAACAGAAGCCAGCACTTAAACTGTTATTCAGCAGTGGATGCAATTGGACATCTTTCAAATCAAAGAGTGGAATCCACATGGGGTCACTACATTACCAACATGCATGTGAATTACACATGCAGATATGGCTTCATCAGAAAACTTATATCACTTGTTGCTTGGTAGTAGCAGACAAGAATCAACTATATGTTCTCAGTAAAGAGGCTTCTGAGCATAAGGCCCCAACCAGTTATTTTCAGGCTGATTCAAAATTACTGATGAGAAGTCAGGAGGACAGGTAAATCTTCAATTCAGACAGAACAAGACTGACCTGTTTCTTGACCCAAATGACGAATCATTTTTCACCCTCACCTGTGATACAACTACTCATTTACTAGCTGTTCATTTCCCTTCTCAATATTCTGTCTACATAGTAGCACCAGCTGACACATAGGAAAGAAAGGAAGGGAAAGAGAACAAGTTGGCAGGGAGTCAATATATTTCAGTGTTTTATTATTACGGAAATCTAGTAGCATTTAGTTGGTGTGTCTGAGCAGAAAATGAGTATTTCTAAAGTGACTTGGTTATCAGGGGAAATGATTAAAGGCACAACAGCAACAACAATAAAAATCCATGTATTAATTAGCAGGTCAATGGTGGTTGAGTAGCTATTACTAAATTACATGGTTTGCATTCAAAAAAAAAAGAATAAATCTTTGATGTTTTTCCAGCTTGGGTGACTTGTGTGTTAGAATTCCAGGTCTGTGAAAAGAGATGTCCATTGATTGGTTGATGGGTAATGAGATCAGAAAGGATAGTACCTGGATTTCCTTCAATTCTGCACATTCAAGACTTAATCTTGTTTTCTGTCAGGGATACATCCTTCATGCTGTAGTTACTGACAGTGAGATTTGAAGACTTGATTAATAATAAATAAAGAAAGCAGGGCTAACCATACTACAGAAGAGAAAAAAAATCAGGATCAGCAAAATAAGACAAGTGTTTGGTGCCAGCAGTGACAAACAAGTTCTAAAAGAGGGAAAGGGCAAGTGATAATCTATTCTTTGGAAGAGATACAAGTTTCAAAAAGGAGTGAAACAACAGATGCACTCAGAGGTTCACTGTTTCATTAATCCATTTATCCAATGTTTATCAAGATCCATTTTAGGCATGTTTGTGCATACACACACGCACATATATGCATATACCATATCTATATATGAATGTAACTTTTATATATAGGTGTATATAAAACATATATATGTCATGCATATATGTTCCTTTTATATAGATTATTTACATATGGACATAACTTATGTACATGTATGTATACCACGCATATATATGTCATACATGCATATATGCAGGTGCATTTTATATAGATTGTTTATATACATATAACTTACATGTATATCGTGTGTATGTATAAATTCTAAAAGAAAAGCAGAAATAACTAGGTACAAAAGTAAATTAACAACTGGGTTAGTAACTTAAAAGTGCTAGGGATAAAAGAAAAAGTAGAGTCAATTAAGGGACTTGGAGTTCAAAGGGATTGCAAGGGTAGGATGTTAGCATCAAATAGGTATTAGGGTAAGCCTCTTTGAAAAGTTGACAATCAGCGGAGACTTGAAGAGGTGGGGGAGTTTAGTCATGCACATATCTGGGAAGGACTTGTCTGATCAGAGCTAAGAGCAAGTGCAGAAGTCCTGTGTGGATAAGTGTGGCTAAGGAAATTGGCATACAGGAAAGATGCCAGTATAACTAGAGTGGAATAGACAGAACAGGTGGGAGGTAGTAGGAAGTGATGTCAGAGAAATAACGGCTATTAGGTAGTTTAGGTCCTGGTTGGTCTCTATAAGGACCCAATTTGAAAGGCCAAGTTACAGTTCTGGATCCCTCTCCCCACCCAGGTGCAAAAGAAGACGGAAGTCAAGACATTTGTGACAGCACCAATAGAGATAGTGTTGCAGGAACATAATGTGTGGGGTTAATCAGAAAGAAAGAATTATCCTTGAGGCTTTTTGCATAAATGCAATGAAAAGCAAACAACCAGGAGAGGCATTTATGCATAGAGGAGACTTTATTCTAGGAATTGAGAGCCAACGAGATTGTGCTAATGTGCATAATAATCAAACTGTCAGAGTGCTTTCCTTTTAGGTCTGCATCTAGGCAGGCACTGCCTAGAACATTTTATCTCATTTCCAAATGACTTTTATGCCCATTAAAATGTTGTTTTCATTTCAATTAATAATTCAGCCAATAATACAATTATGAAATAGAATTTTTGCTGATAGTTATTTCCAGAAGGCAGATTAAAAGAACCTAGGAAGTGGAACAGGAAATAGAGTAGGGTTTTTCTGGCTAGCACTCCATATGGTATGAACAGAGGTTTGAACATATCAATAATCAACCATGTCACATAATTTCTTTCATTCTCATTTTGACTGGAAAAAATGAGATTAGAACATGAAGAGTTCCTACCAGAACTGTCCTTTTACCTCTTTTTAAAAGTCTAAAGCTAAATCAAATTGGTGGAAGGGAGTCCTCTTTAGAGCTTCTCTTGCTTGAGTTCATACTCTTCCATAGAACTTTTGTTCTCAGCAGGTCTAAGCAAGAAACCAAAGCCTCTTCTTACTGTAAGGACTGTGTATGTGTGTCTGTGTATGCTGGCAGGTTTATTTCATTTAGGTAAGAGGTTATCTAAGTGAATGTTTCCGGACTATATACAGTCATTCCAACAATATATGTGCTGCCTGTATTCAGCTTTAACAAGAATGATTTCGGATTTAAAAAATAGATGTAGTTCCATAAATAAGTTGGAAGTGTCACCATAGCTATGGTTTTCACAGAATTGTTAACAATACTGATTTCTATGGATGAGTCTTTCAGGTTTACCCATTTGCTGTTCTCTTTACTCGGGTAGAATTCATAATGTACCAATCTAAAGGAAAGAAAAGATAATATTTCTTATTCAACCTCTTCAGATGACTAATCAGCAGCAAATAATCATTTACATGACCCCAAACCACTTCCTTGAATCAGTTGACTTTTTTGTTGCTATAACCAATAAGTGTTCACACATAATGGCATCTGTCATGTAGGACATTGCACAAGAGAGGGTAAAAACTGAGTGAAGATACTTCCCACTTCCTTCTCTTCTCTAGTATAACTGCTTCTCCCTCGAGGGTATAAGACCACTTAATAAGGACTCAAGACTAAATTTAGGATAAGGACTCTTTTTCTTTGTACAAGAGAACCTTTCCTAATAATCTAGAGATTATTGTACCACAACTATCTTCCCACCATCCTATAAGGTCAAAAACTAACCCAATTTTCAGCCTTGATATCTTACTCTCTTCTTTGGTTACTCCAAATGAAAAAATATTAAAGCTGTCTAATAAAATTCATAAGACAAGAGTATAGTCTTTTAGTCTACTGAATTATGAAAGCTCCTCTACAGAGTCATTTTGGATTACATAGGCATCAATTGTTCCTAGAACTTGAAGCAGCCTCCACTCTTAAAAGCTGCTGCCTCCCCAAAGCAACCATATTAATTAAGTGAGGCAACCGTCTTAAAAAATTGCAAGACTTACTTATAAGTGTGCTGTCCCCATAATGTCTGTCAGCACCTTAGAGAGTAAGCAACACGGTAGCAAACAATAGTTGCATGAAATTTTTGTAAAAAGTTTCTGTAAGCTTTGCCTTCCTTCACATGGCAACCCTTGGCAATCTCTCATAGTTCTTTCCTTCATATCACCATAAAAACCTGTATACAAAATTAAGCAGTGGGAACAGGGCCATTTTGAGATGTTAGGAGAGATTAGCCATCACTGGGGATAGCTTCCTCCAGTCCAATTGTGTTTGTTTTTGTTTTTGTTTTTGTTTTTGTTTTGAGTCAGAGTCTGACTCTGTCACCCAGGTTGGAGTGTAGTGGCACGCTTATGACCACTGCAGCCTCGACCTGCTGCATTCAGGTGATCCTTCTGCCTCAACCTTCTAATTATCTGGAACTACAGGCATGCACCATCATGCCTGGCTAATTTTTCTTGATGTATTGTAAAGGTGAGGTCTTGCCAAGTTGCCCAGGCTGATCTTAAACCCGTGGGCTCATGCGTTCTCTCACCTCAGCCTCCCAAAGTGCTGGGATTATAGGCGTGAACCACTGCGCCCAGCCTGTTTTCAAGTTTTTGATCCATACAGTATGTGGACTTTTAATAATTATGTATTTGTTTTTATAGACAGTATGTGGACTATTAATAAACCTAGCTAAGATACACTTACCAATTCACATTTGAAAGAACTTTTCTGGGTCGGGGCCTCCTAACTTCCTGGCATAAAGAATATTCCTGAGCATGCCAGGGTGTTCTCCCCTGAAAAAAAGTAAGGGATTTTAGTGTTGAATATCTAACTATACCCCATTCATAAAAACTGACTGCAATTTTCTAACAAATCAGGAGACATGTAGGGTGTCACCAGGATATAAAACACACAATATAAAACAATCTGAAATGCACGCCAAGCACTATCTGAGCCACTCAGCCACTGTGATCTTTCTGCCTCTCCAGCACCAACATGGCAGCAAAATATCTTCATCAATTGCAGGGCTAGGATCCTCTGCCTTTTTTTCTTTCAGCTCTCAGTTTGGTCATGCCACCTTGGAAAACCGGTGAGCTGTGAGATGAAGATCGGAACAAGATTAGGAGTCATATCAACTTCTCAATCTCCACTAATATGAAATCATTTGAAATGCCACAAGCCAGAGAGAGGGCAAAGTTTCCACCTCATGGTCCTTTAAAATCACACTGGGCTAGGATTAAGGCAGTATGAATGCCACAAATGTCATGTCACATAAGGAATAGAGTGGTTCTCCACTGATAATAATAAATTAATTACAATGAATAATAATATGGTATTGCTGTCTGTAGAGTTCGTCTTATTAGCAATTTACTGTGAGTTAAAAGAGGGAGTTGACAATAAATTTCTAAGGGAAACTTTCAAAAAATAACAGAACAGTGTGAATGTTGTCAAAATTTTGCATTAGTCATATTTTATGAATTAGTAAAATTAATAAGCCTGTTACTTCCAAAAATGTATTTCTTGGAATTTTATTCAAAACAGTTTCTTTCTCTGCTTACTTCCCTTTGATAAGTTACCTTTCGTCAACTTAAAAAGTGACGTTTTCCTGAAAAGTTGACAAAGTATCTTATCAACATTAGCACTTTTAAAGTAATCATCACCATTACTATTGGGTTAATAACTCTGGATAACCCAGTTTCATTTCTAATAAAGTTCCTGAAGTTCAATAATATATTTGAGTACTTACTAAGTGCAAGATAGTGTGGGTAGACCCTCCTATAGGGAACTCAGAGGAAAACAAGACTGGGTGGACTCAGACAGTACACAAATAACAAATCATCCTAATGAGAAACAATAGTTAATTGATCTTTGGAACTTTGATATGATTGACATCACTTATTTCTTTTAAGTCACCAAACAATGGCAGAGTGTAGGGCCTGATGATTTATATTTATTTAAATGACTGGTGAGAAGTAACAAGCATAGTGGTCTATTTAATTATCAACCTTCTAATCAATTTTTCTTTTTCATTTGAATCAACTTCCATTCTTAAATTTTAAAAAATGCTCTCTATTACAGTTTTCTGGAATGGATTCTTTGGGTGTTTCAGCAAGTTAAAATCTGCCCTTGGTTGGATGTTTTGTGTGAATGTGTGTGTGAGTGTGTTTATTAGAGCAAGGTCTAATGGAAACACCTGCTTGTTCTTGATTCTCTTAATGAATTGTCTTGGCATTACTAAATAGCACCACAAACCAATTATGATACGCTGTGTAGAGCCATGCACTGACATTGCTCTCAAAAAGTAGGCCACTTCTTTTATCATCTGTTTGAGAATGCTATACACATGCATTACACATATTCCACATGTAGGAAAATATCTGTAACTTACATTTTAATAGCATTTTAGAGTTTACAAAGTGCTTTTACTATCATAACTCACCGAAAGCTTCTTCTCCACTTGCATTCCCATTTCATGAACTGTCCCCACCATGTTTATATGTGTATGAACATCTATGGATTGCTTAAGCTAGAAACCTTGGTATCTCCTTTATTATTCTCTCCTTTTTATACCTATATATGGCTATCTCCAAATAAGTCAGTCTTGTCTTTGAAGCAATCTGCCCACTTCCATCCATCCCTTGGTCCACAGTCTTGGTTAGCTAATCCTGCCATACATAAGTCTTGCCTGACTTAATGCCACAACTTCTCATTGGTCTCTCTGCTCCCACCTTAACATTTGCTCCATCCTACCCATTTCTCTACTGGAAGCCAGAATTATCTTTCTAAAATTCCAGTCTGCATATGATGCTCCTCTTTTTTTTTTAAACATTTTTTGTTTTAAAGATGTGTGGTACATTTCAGGGTTAGGTATATAAATGTTCATTACTCAGGTGCCTTTATTGATGAGGTGTTCCCCACCCCCTCCCCGGCAGTTTACCACTACTGCCAATCCCTTTCTTATAGTATTGTGATAGTTGTTCAAGGTCTGCATGAGTGAGAACATGTGAAACTTGGTTCTTTGTTTCTGTGATAGATCACTCAGTATTATAGCCTCTAGGTCCATCCAAATTGCTGCGAAGTTCATAATATGTATTCCTGCCTCCAATTTTTTTAGAATTAATTCCTTAACCTGGCCAAATATGCCCTATTTTATTGAAGCCTTTCTTTTTGGGAGGATTTGTCTTTTCATGACAACATTTACACAGCCATGTAGAATTAGTAGATTAAAACATATGGAATTGCCACAACACAACCAGCTTTCTAAAACAAAAATGGAACTTTGTTATTGTTCAAACTCAATGCTTTTTTTTCCTTTCTCTTTGTCTTCACATAAATTCTTCCTTCCACCTGAATATATTTTCTTTAGTTCTTTACTTGGACAATTCCAACTTATCATTTAGATTTGAGTCTAGACTTTAAATATAATCTTTGAAAGCCCTATATAACTAAATCATCTTCCTTTCTTGTTTCAACTAGGTATTTTTGTTTTCTTTCCTTATACAAATGGAGCTTGCTACATAACATTAAAATTGTCTCATTTTTCTATTCTCTATCAATCTTTATAAATTCCATGAAGGCATATTATTTTTATCACAAATGTAATCCAAATGTCCAGCCCAATACATAACATGCGGTAAGCCTTTAACAACTAGTTGTCAAATAAAGAATAATTAACCTAATTATAATAATACAAAGAATAAGATATTTCCATAGCCGGGCTCAGTGGCTCAGCCTGTAATCCCGTGCTTTGGGAGGCTGAAGTGAGTGGATTGCCTGAGCCTGCAGGTTCGAGACCCGCCTGGGCAACTTGGCGAGACCTCATCTCTACAATAAATCAAAAATCAGCCAGGCGTGGTAGTGCGTGCCTGTAATTCCGGCTACTTGGAAGGCTGAGGCGGAAGGATCGCTGGAGCCCAGCAGGTCGAGGCTGTGGTGGCTGGGAGCGGCCACTGCACTCCAGTCTGGGCG
Source organism: Tarsius wallacei (assembly GCA_963574415.1). NCBI lineage: Eukaryota > Metazoa > Chordata > Mammalia > Primates > Tarsiidae > Tarsius > Tarsius wallacei. The sequence continues at coordinate 15,641 of CAUYQG010096182.1, forward strand.
ACAGAGTGAGACTGCAACTCAAAAAAAAAAAAAAAAAGATATTTCCATAATCTAAGTTGGTTTTCTCAACAAATAGTGATATTCCCTGCTTCTGATACTGTACCACAGTTATGTATTGTGTCATCACTGGGGGAAGTAGGGACATTAACATTAATTTTATTTAATTTACTGATTATGTAATTTTCTGTGTGTCTGTAGTTATTTCAATATGCGAAGTTTAGAAAATAGTGGTGTAGATAGTACAGATAGTACTAGATAGTAAAGATGGTAATTTCTATTTGCCTCTGAGGAAATAAAGGCTTAGAGAGTGAGATAATTTATGTAAATCATATAACTAGTTGTCATAATTGTCATAACTGACAGACATATGACCTGGATATTTTTTAAAAGAGCCACTCATAAGTTTCTTTCTTCCCCTAGATTTTCAAGTGGATGTAACACCAAATACTACATTTGTCTTTGAAAAACTTAATATTGTAACCCAGATCCTCTATGCTGGTTTGTGATTGTTTTCCTAACCTGAGAAGATGAACAAGGAAGAAACAAGATAACACCTTTAGGCTTCTCTCGGAAAGCCTATTTTCTAGAGCCATCCTGAGCAGTCAGCTCCCTCTATCTTTCTTTTTTTTGCTCTGATCTGGTCTCCCTTTACTTACTGATAAGTTCATTTATTCATTAACAATATTTATTGAAATGTACCATATCTCAGATCTTGCTCCGGAAACTGCAGAAAGAACAAGGAATATGATGTAGACCCTACCTTCAGGGAGCTAGCCGGGGGGAGGACAGGTGGACAGTCAACTAGAAGGCAGGGTCATAACTACTGTTTTAGTAACAAATATAATAATAATCTAGGCACGTGGAAGAAGCTCCTAACTCAGGCTACAAATGTGTCCGAACTATTCTTAAAGAAGGTTATTTATAAACAGAAGACTAATGATTGGACAGTCAGAGAGAACTGTGTGTATAGCAAGGTTGGGTGAGTGGGGAGAGAGTTGTTTAAGGGAGGGGAATGCTGAGGTAAGGAAGAGCAAGATCAGGAGGACTCTCCCAAAGAATAGGCATGTCTTCAACCCAGATAACCGCGCGACCTATGCCTTTCCATTTAGAAGAGAAGTTAAGCTATTCTCTCACTGCTTCCACTGAGACACTTGCAGAGCAAAGTACAAAGAGAGCGAGCAGACCTTGTTATTCTCGATTGCCAAAGATAGGGAATTCATCTTCTCCATCATATACTGGAATCTTTGTCACCTATGCTGACACACCTAAAAAATGAAGAGAATATGAAAAGGAAGGTAAGAGACAAGGAAAACTTACAGAATTCAAATAATTCCATTAATTTTCTTGTTTTCCTTTTTTTTTTCTTCTAGGTAAGTGAAACCAATTTTTACAAGACCACAATGGTTACTGGACTGTCTCAGCACATAGTGATTTTGTCTACTGACTATACGACAAGGAGACCTCCTGATATCATCCATCACCCGTATTTGACTCGTGAGTCTTTACCCAGATGTGCTAAATAATCAACAAATAACCTAGAATTAAGAACTATTTAAATGTTTATATTTATATGTCTATATAACATTCAGTTATATCTTTCTTTAAGGTAAGTGAACCTATTTAAATCTTGATTTGAATTTTTTAAAAAGTACTAAATGGAATATTATTCCCTTTACAGTAATATCCATGGTAAATTATTAAAAAAACATTCTTCTCTAATGTGTTTTTTATTTAATTAACAATAAATAAAATGTGGGAAAAATCTTAAGGTATGCATCTCTTTGATCATTTGAAGTACTCCTCTCTGTACCTGTTAGCACTTCTCTTTCATTCCTTTTCTCCAATATATAAACTCAGAGGAATGGAATTGACATGATTTTTAGTATGTTCTGGAATACAGGAGGTATGTTCTAGAGTGTAGAATATCAAAATATATGGTGTCTTTCCTGTTGCATTATCCAAATCTACTCTGACATCAATGTTTTAAATGTGTAGAAAATGAGTTCTTAGCAGTGCAATGTTTAGAAGGATTTAGTTGGCAAGATAGAAGAAAAATGGTACAAAGGAAAAAATACTTGGGAACATCTAAGTAAATATTTGAATAGTTATTGCTCCTAGAAAATTGGCCTCTAGCTAGGCTTGGCCATTCTCCTGGCCTTTCACACTTAGCAATTCTTCAACTCCTTGTCCTGCTTTCCCAAACCAGTTTTGTTTTCTGCATAGAATGCATCATCCATGCTATATTTTGCAATTTGCAATTACTGTGGGCACCTCAGATATTCCAATGAACTGACTTGTATGTCACTTGGTACAGGTACCCCTGTCCTCACAGAGAGGTGACACACCCCTTTATTCCTAATAATTATCCTAGCTGATGGAGCTCATCAAGCCAACCCCTCTGCTCAACTGATTGAGCTCATCAAGCCAGCCCCTCTGCTCACCAGCCCCTCTGCTCACCTCACTCAGATTTTTCTGAGGTGCTGCTGATTTCTTGTTTGAACTCTGTCATCAATATCCATGTGTGAAATTATTAATTACAAAGCACAATGAAATGGTCTTACAGCAAAAGATTGAATAGCTTTACTTGAAGGTCACTGTTGGAATTGGCCCTCTGTGATACATTATTATCAACTAAACATTTCATTTTGGTTCATTGTTAATTGAGTGCCTCATTCAACGATTTACTATTGTGTGTCAAAATGGGTCTTTCTATATATGGAAAATGTAGGATGGATGTATTGCTGTGCATTTTGTAGCTTTTAATTCCAGAAGTAGAAATGGCTAAAGCCCCTCTACTTTATTAAATACACACACACACACACACACACACACAAAGATAGATTAGTGCTGATATAGTTGGAGAAGATAGCCATATAATTTTGAATTTGTGTCAGCTCTGCTGTAGCACCATGGATTTTATTGTAATATTTTTGTATAGCACTGTGGAAGAAGCACTAGCCTTAGAGACATAAATCCAGAGCATAAACCAAAGCTCTACCTTTTACTGGCTTATGATATGGAGCCAGGCACTTATTCTTACTGAGTCTCAGTTTATATATATATGTATGTAAAATGGGTATAATGCACTTACTTTCTGAAGTTGTGATGAATATGCTAAAAACAAAATTTCATGAAATAATATATATAAAATTCTGATATATCATAAATAATCAATAAATGGCAGCTGATATTAAGAAGGAGGAGGAGAGAGAGGAGGAGGAAGTTGGAGGAGATAATAATAGTGATGGTGATGATGGTGGCGATGGCGATGGTAGTGATATTCTGAACTTAAAAATATCAATGGTAATGATATTCTGAACTTAAAAATATCAATATCTTTTAGGCAATACCTTGGCTGTGTCTTTACCATGTCCCAGTAAATGTGGGCAGCCACCAAACAGATAATTTTTATTGCCAAGCTTTTGGTATTATTTACAACCATATTTATATCCAAAGTAACAAATCATTGTATTATTAGATGTTAGAAAAGATGCAGTTGCCATTCAGTGGTGACCATACTGGCTGTGTCCTAATAAAGCAAGCTTTTAAAGTATGACTGCTGGACTTCCAGCTGGGCTCCTGTGGTTGCCACCTGGGCAAGTGAACCAATGAAGGCTCAAAGGAAAGGATGTGTCTGGAATGAAAGTGATGAGACCTTTCCAGCACTCACTTCTCCCCATTCTTCTAGAGTGCTGTGACTTTCTTACCGAGATTCATCATTGTGTTTCTGCCATGCTCTCTCACCTCCACTGTTGACAAGGATAGCAATAACAGTAATAGCAATAACAGCTAACATTGATCCACTGCTTCCTCTGAACCAACCACCACTCTAAGTGTTTTTACATGTGTTAATTTATTTAATCAACATGACAATTGTGTAAGATACGTATGATTATTGACTTTCTTTTTTTATATATGAAGGTCACTGTTGGAATTGGCCCTCTGTGATACATTATTATCAACATTTCATTTTGGTTCATTGTTAATTGAGTGCCTCATTCAACGATTTACTATTGTGTGTTGTAAACAAGTTGAGTAATTTATTTCAAGCATTTGATTTCTGAGCCTGTGCTCTAAATTTCTTTGAATCTTGGCCTTAGATTGATTTAAAATCTCCTTTTGAGTTAGCTACTTTGGTGGTATATTGTTATCATAAATATCATCATTATTACTATCATTTTTAACCTCCTACTAACCTTTCTATTCCCGGTGATATATATACATTATCTCATTTAATTCTTGTAATAACCATTCAAAGACTATATCTTTTTTTTTTTTGGTTGAGTAAATAACAATCATAGAAGTGAATATACAAGTCTATATGATACAGTTAGAGAGTGGCAGAGTCTGATCTGAAGCCAGCTCTGTGTGACTCCAAGTCTACACCCTTATCTACCATGTCACACAAACCACTAAACAGCATCACATAGGATACCCTTAGTGCATGCTGTGACTACTCTTGTGATAAATGAGGTGTGGGGACTTCTACATTTCAGAAATGTTTTTTCTGTGTGGTCTCCCAGGTTGATGTGGTGACCCTTTACAATAATAGCTCTGTGGCAGAGCTAGGTTTGTGTATCCAGGGCAGTGACGTGTATCCAGCGTAGGCACTAGACTCCATATGGTTATTGACTACTCAGTGATACTGAGTGGGCTTCCATCAGGCAACTGGATAGCCCTATTCATTTTATTCTACATGCCAGTGTCATGCAGGTCTATGCTAAAATATATCTGTAATTTGGTTTTATCTCCAGGTTTCACTTCAAATCATCTTCCCCTTATAGCAGTCCAGAAGGACTGACTAGCAGACACTACTTAAAAAATATTCACTTTTTCTGCATCATCCAAAATAATTTCTAAATCCTTGTCATCTACTTTCTTTTGGTTATACTTTCAAAGTTACTGAATTTGGATATATAATATATGCTTCCCCAAAATACTGTTATTTCATTAATGTCTCTGAACTGTATCATCTGTGTACTAGGCTTTGATACTCCTTAAAACCTATGTTTATTCTTTACACATTTGTTGGAATGAGTTTATGAAATAAGTTCTCAAAGTGAATTTTGGTCAGGCCATAAAGAGTGATATCATGAAGGTCCTAGGGGTCTGGGGAAGTTTAGGAGGCAGGGATTGATCTACTGGAAGGGTGAGGAGAAGATTACATAATGAGTTGGGAAGCATTTGACCTACTAGATGATTTCTCCTGCCACCAACTCTATATATGGTTTTTGTCACATTTTCTTTCTTTCTTTCTTTCTTTCCTTTTTTTTTTTTTTTGAGTAATGCAGAAGGTATCTGATAATAATGATCTGCTCTCAGAAAGCATATACATGATGAAATTTTCTGCCGTGGGCTACCTGTATTGATTATTTTCAGGAAAATGTGGGAAGAGCTAGGAATACATTTTGGCACATAAAATATTCTTTTTTCCAAACTGGATTAATTTTTTTTTCAGTTTGTTGGCTTTTTAAGCCAAGATGGCAGAGGGAGTGAAGCAGAACATGTAGGAAGGTAGATGGTCAAATGTGTTTTCACAGTTTTAAAACTGAAAAACAAAAACAAAAAAACCCCTCCAGTCAATAATATGATATAAAAATGCTTTTAAAACTGCATAGTGATATACAAATATTAGTTATTGTCTGTGGATTTTATCATTTCCCCTCATACTAGAAACTGAAAGGAACTCCATAGAAACCACTTATAGTCACACAAGGAAATGTTCTAACCAAATCTGGAAGTTTGATGTATGATACTTTCCAGAATTGGTAGAGGAGAAAGGAATTCTCCAATGGTTCTGTGTTCTTATGAAGTAGAATAATGATAAAATGATTACACTTCGAACTCTTTTCTTTTGTAAAAATAATATATTGATCCAAACATATTCAATTAATTTTTTGAAGAACTCTTTATACACAAAACATATACGCAGAGTTTGTTTTCCCCTAATATTTTAAGATTAGTGCCTGAGACTTTGTTAAGGAATTATATGTTTTATTTAATTGTCACTGATAAAATGTGTAGGATGCATGCCTACGGGTCCATATCTTTCAAGCTGGGACCTAGAATAGAACTTAGTATTCCAAATGTTGTCTGGTCAGGGCAAGTCAAGTTTATGCAGTGAATAAATGACTGTTCCAGGAACATACAGTAGGTACTGTGGCTGTTCCCTAGACGAGGACGCTTTTTCAACCATATCTCAAGCTAGGCTATAGAAGGTAATAATCTGAGTTGGTATGCACATGTATATTGCAATTAGCAGGCTTCCATCCGTAACCTGCTTCTCCAACTTACCAAATAGGCGACTTCGACCTCTTTATTGTGAGGATTAAGATATTAATTCATAGAACACAGAATATTCTCTGGACAATAGTAAATGCTGGAAAAATATTAGTTCTTATAATTAAACCCCAAGCAATGTTCTAAAAGAAATTTTCACATACTTTTCAGGGTCCTTCTTATCATCACTGTTAGCACTAATGCCGTCATCATTCTATAGGAAAAGTATTTTCTCTGGGGCCTTTCTGCTTCTGACAGTGGAGATGGCTCTATAGATTAATTATGGAGCTTTGCTTCTTCAAGGCACCACATTTTTAACATTCATATTTCTTCCTGAAGGAAGAGAAATATTTTTGACTAGAGTTTTTAAACTATAATCTTTAACTGCTGGTTTGCGCAATTCATCAAGTGTTTTCATGATCTGGTTACTCTCTTGGACTTGTAGAATTTCAAATTAGGAAGGCTAGAATTGTAAATTACTTTTGCATATCCAAGCTGGGCCATATGTGTAAAGGAAAGTAGAAAAAAAATAAAAGAATGGCTTAGATTGCCGAAGGAAAAATATTTGTCCATAATTCAGTATTGCTTCAATTATTTGCCTATTTGGAATATAAGATTTATTCCAAATGATTTACTTTCATGAATACATATCAGACCACAAAGAGTCTTAGGCTTGTGAGACTCTCAGGTCATCTAAACCTCAACTTAATTGTTGTTGAACTTTGCTTGGAATCTTCCTTTTGTTGTCACCTAGCCTGTGTCTGAACAGTTCCCTCAAATCCAAGACTGCCTCCATTCTTTCTTTGCATGGGTTTTTCAGAAAGTGCTTTCTTGTTTATATTCTCTCCTTTGTTAATTTCCACTCTTGGTCTTTCTTCTCCTCCATAGAACTATCAATTCTAGCTTTAAAATTATATTCTACAATACTAAATGAATTTCTCCCTTCCTTTCTTACTGTCATGTGTTTTGCATTCGCCGAATTATTTAATTTCATTGGTTTTCAATACATCACATAATTAACTACAAAATGTTTATTTGAGAACCCAAAACAACTAGACAACCCAACCTACTCTTGGAAAAGGAAGCCGTCTTAGCATTTCATGGGAGCAAAGGGCAGATATGCTGTTTCACATCCCCTAGCAGCATTTGGATTCAGGCTTGAAAAAGGTAGATGTTGCTTTTTTTCAGAAAAGTATCACAGAACTGTAATTTTTTTGAAGTTACTTGTAATTTTTGCTTAAAGTGTTTAGCAACTTTTATTCTCTCAGTAAAGGTCTTTCCTGAAGAAGCTCTGGTTTGAACATCAATGTCAAATTACAAAAACAAAAACTGAGAAGAAGAAGGAGAAGAAAATGAGGAAAGGCGAAGAGGGGAAGAGAAAGAGGGAGAAAAGGGAAGAGAAAAGAAATAATTGAGATTTGTGATGTAGAACTGACCTAAATTCATAACTCACACAGTCAAAAGATTTAAACAAAGTACTTTCTTGATTCATAACAGTAACCTGAGCACTTTATACATGGCAAATATTGTTCTAAGGGCTTTAAATATATTAATCTTCCTAGTCTTTCCTAAACCCCCTGAAGTAAGTGTGATCACCACTATTTCTGTAATTGAGGCACCTGAGATGCAGAGAGGTCAAGTAACTTGCTTAAAATCACTCAGCTGAGAAATGATAGGGCTGGGAACCGATCCTGGGAAATTTTTTTCCAGAGCCTACACTTTCAATAACACTGTCACCAACAACAATAGCTAACACTGACTAATCACCTACCAAATATCTGCTGCTCTTCTGCTAAATATTTAATCTCACAAAAACCTCTCTGAAGCAGGTCACTATTATTATCCCTTACAGGTAAAACAAAAACAACAAAACAAAAAAGAGTCACAAATATATTAAATCACTTACCCACGTTCACACATACACTCAGTGGTAGATCTGGGATTAAAATCCAGCCCTGCCACTATGCTGGAGAGATGAATCTTAGTCAGGACCTTCAAGATGATGGTGGTCTACCGGATAAAAATGGCACACACATAAGCACTCAGTATATACAGTACTCCAAAATGGTTTGAGAATATTTAACAATACATCCATGAGTAAAAATTACTATAGTGCAATCTGATTACATAAGCACAGGTAGGACACTGAACAGTTTATCTGATGAGGGAGTATACATTTTCTCTTAGAAATGCTACATAGAGGACACATGAAGCATACAACAGAGAAAATTTAAAAATGAAGAAAAGGTTTAAATAATTTTCATTTACATAGTCAACTTGCCTTAAGAAAAATATAGTTCTGGAATTTGAGGTGTGCGGCTTATCAAGTTGAGCTTGAACATGAATCTGTACAGAGCCAAGAACCCTGAGAAATTCTATACTAAGACATGTTTAGAGTACTCACCTGATTCCCCTTGCACCTTTCTCTACCCTGATATTTTTGGGGCTTTATTATTATCTCTTTTGATCTTAAGAAATATAGTCAGAGACTCAGCAATAAAGAATTTTAAATAACAGATCTTTCCTGCTTTCCATGCCCTCATCCTCAATCTCAGTTATCTTGATTGACATTAATCCATGGTTACCCAAAAGCTCATAGTCTGCAAACCCCTAAGAAGAGAAGAGGACTTTACAATGTCTAAGTCTTTACTTGGTCAGTTTTACATTGGACCTGTCATTCATAATGTAACTTCAGCATCAGTGGCCTGTCCCCTCTCCTTTATGCCCCTTCTTCCCTGTATCCTTGAGTGCAAGAAGTAATTTTTACTTCCTGCTTCCCTCATGAAGTTCACATCAGACCTCTCCTTGAATCTACTCTTGATTGAATTAGTTATACCAGAAGTGTCCATAACTCTTTGGGGGTGAATTTCATATTAAATAACATTGATGGGCCGGGCTCAGTGGCTCAGCCTGTAATCCCAGTACTTTGGGATGCCAAGGTGAGTGGATTGCCTGAGCCTGCCGTTTCGAGACCCACCCCGGAAACTTGGTGAGATCTCGTCTCTACAATAAATCAAAAAAAAAATAAAATAACCGGGTGAGGTAACTCATGCCTGTAGTTCCGGCTACTTGGAAGGTTGAGGCAGAAGGATCACTGAAGCCCAGCAGATCGAGGCTGCGGTGGCTGGGAACGTGCCACTGCACTCCAGTCTGGGCGACAGAGTGAGACTCCAACTCAAAAAATAAAATAAAATAAAAATAAAATAAGATTGATGTACTTCCCACAAGTTGTCAATTTCTTATTTTTCCAAATAAGTTCAATAAAATATTTCATTTCCTAACACTATAATTTTATGAATGAAAGGACATTTCATTCTCACAGTGAGACATATCTCTTCTTTTAACATAAAGGGGGGGGTCCTTCACATTGGGAAAAATTACCTTCATAAAAATATTCCAAAGTTGTTTTCCTTTATCATCACGAACCAGCATTTGGGAAATGTTCAGCTAATACACCTGTAGGTAGGCTGAAATAAGCATAGCCTTCTATAACCGATTATAAACTATCTCTTAGCAAAAGCTATTTCTTAAGAATTTGTGGTTGCATATGGCTTAGTCATATCATTGTTTTCACAGCTCAGAGCAATGAGGTGATAGTTTCACAGATTAGTAGTGTTTGGGAGGTATTGAGATCAAGTCTTGGTCATTTTTTTACATGACTTCAGGGGCCGTATAATATCATGCATGAATTTCCTACAGCTTGTTATTTCTGAGTCTCATTTGTATTTATTCCTACTATATGTAAGCCCCTGTTTAGACCTGGAGATTACAAAGAAGACTAAAGTGGTATCTTTGTTCTTGTGTATTTACTAACTCAACTTCACATTTAGCTGCCTGTCCGCCCTTTGGGCATCATTACTCACTGCATCTCCTTGACTCTCACAGCTGAGCTGAGACTTATTAGCCAGGTGAGGCCCAGGGAAACCTTGAATCAAAGGAAAGAATAATGAAAAATTACTGAGCACCTACTATACTTAGGCCTTTTACATATTGTATCAGTTTGTATTATCAAGAAAACCTTTTGAGTAGGTAGGCTCTTCAATAATTTACAGGAGAGACAGCTACCTAAGAGAGAAACGTGTCGTGGGTTTTTTAAGGGCAGCCTAAGGACTGTTTTCAAGCTTTGTTTGTCTGATTTCAAAAACTTTGATTTTTATTTTTAACACATCTAGATGTTTTTTAAGAGAGGAGAACACCAAGACCCAATTTGTATACCTAGTGGCAGCTTAGCCAAGCTTGGTTTCTGTTATATAAGGTCTTTATGTTTACATGATTACCCTTTGTCCTTACCTTCAGGATTGTTCCCTTGCTGCTCTGTTTACAAGGCTATTTTAAAAAATCAAGATCTAAGTTTCAGTTCACATTTTATCTTTTCAGTGAAGCAATCTCTGGCCACGATCCCTGTAGAGTTACCATCATTCTATCTTCTCTCCATGCTATCATTTTTTAGCATTCATTGCAATCTGAAACTATCTTATATAATTGGTTGTATTCCTAACATACAGAATAATATCCAAAACAAAATATGCCCTCAATAAAATTATTGAACAAATTTATGTATTTGTGGTTAAAATTAGTTTTGTTATTCTTTATTAGAAGACCACATAATATTTGAAAGTTCTGAGTTTTCTTGTTCACACAATAGTTATGTTTTAAAGAGTTTTGCAGTTTTTCATATTAAAAAAATAAACCAAAATAATAATTTTAAATAATGTAAGACATGTGACAATATAGAAGACCTATAAACTTTAAGCAAAGTAAAAATCCCTATGTGTAACAAATAATCTCTATATGTAACAAATAAAAAACCTTTATATGTTTATCTTACAGTGATGTATCTTCCACATGTCAGAAATGGCATATACTTAAGACAGCTAGGCTAATGAGGAGAATTATGTATTCACTTTCTGATAAGTAACAAACACCTGGATGCAATTCTCCTCTGCTGTCAGCAGGGGTCTCAAAAAGCCTTTTACCTACCAAAATGTCTGTTAAAAATTAGCAAGTTGTTTTATTATTGTGATCAGAATGGAACATTCATACTCTGAAATATTATAACTATATTTTATTAAATTGCTCTGTCTCGTTCTTAAATAATGCACATTTGTTTATACACATTGATGATTGTTATTTAATGTGTACCTAGCACCAAATTGATAAGTGTATCCTTAACAAGCATCAAAACACACAGTATGAAAATAGGACTGATTTGCATTTTCTACTACAGTCCACAAACTTGGGGTTCTTAACATATTTTCTGTCTTTAGACAAGTCCAAGAAATTGCGTGAAACTAACAGAATTGGTATAAAAACAGCCTGCAACTCTGCAGTCTGACTCTTACTAAATTATTCAGTGTCTTGTTTGGGAGGCAGTAGCTGCACTTGCCTTGTAGAAAATATCCTCTATTTCTTGTAGCTCAGCCACAACAGGGCTGACCAGGCACACAAACTGCCTCCCAGTCACCCATAAGCACTGCAAACCTGGTTTCAGGAAGGGTAGCAGAGATTGCAGCAGCATTTTTACCTGTCTTGTCCCACATCTCACCAACATTGGCATTTCTCATCTTCTCCTCATCCCCCAGCAAGGAAGTAAAAAGAATCTCCCTAGCAGATCATTGCTTCTGGAGTTTTTTCTTCTATGCACCCATTGTTGTTTACTTGTTATTTGCACTGCCCTGACATCCTTTCTACAAGTAGTCCTCTCTTTTTCATTTCCGTTATCAACAGGAATGCAAGATTGCAAATAATCGTTGGGAAAATATGCATTTCCAGAGTTCATCTTTACATGCACTTCCATAAGACTTGTGATAGGGTATTGTCTCAAATTAAGTGCTGATTGTTGATGATATCTTTCTGTTTCACTGTATGTATCTCTAGATAAAGGGATGGAAGGATGGATAGAAGAATGGATGAATGGATGGATAGACAGCTTCTGAAAATGTACACATAAGAGTAAATTTATTGCTATGTATACATATAAATATATGTGCATGTTTAATACACACAAACACACACACACACACACACACGGGGGGGGGGACACAAAAAACCCCAGATTTATTTTTATATTTTTGGAGGGTGGAGTATTGGTTTTCCCTTGTAGCTAAGTGTTCCAGGAACCCATCAGCATCAGAGTACCAGCTAGCATTGTTGTGAGAGACTGCATTCGGCTTCAGTGAATTTTTTCTTGGAGAATCTTTCAATGCATTTGCCCATTTCATGATGGCTGATTTACAAGCATACTTTCCCACACTGCTCTGAGTGTTCAGCAGTTTTTTACCTCATGCCCCATCCTCCCTATTTACCCCATCTTGCCCAGATGACTTTTTTTTTGTTTCCTTGGATGAAAAAAGCTCTCAAAAATAAATGATTTGCCGATGTGAAAGAGGTGAAACAAAAAAATGGCAGAAGCACCAAAAGGCACCAAAATTGAAGAGTTCAAAAATAAATTCCAGGTTTTTGGGGGTCCCTCTCATATACCACAAATGTCCCCTCCATATGCATAAGATAAATATATACATACATATTCCAACTCTGTATTTATCAACCTATCTATATGGTAAAACCTAGGGACACTTCTTCCTCTGAGCTGACCATTGAACTGCTTAAGGGAGGTCAAAACCCTGCCTTCAAAGCCTTATAATTTATCAATGACTATAAACCTCAGAACACGAAAACCTATGAATACTTACAAAATGACATGGAGCCAAATTTAGACACTATGTAAAGTGCATTCATGCTGAGGAGAATGAAATTACAATCCCATAGTGCTGAAGTGGGATTCCATTCCTAATGGAAGATTTCTCAATGAAAGAGTGTTGTGAGTTTACAGGTGAAGGAATGGGTCAATCAGTTTGTTATAGAAGAGTATCCATGTGCAGCAGGGCTGTGGAAGGAGTGAGAGAAAGCCTGAGCAATGTTTTTTCAGAGGGCATGCTTTTCTTTCTGTCTAAAATGCTTTTCCCATGCAATATTTAATCATAATGAGTTCATTCTCCTTTCTCAGGTCTTAATTGCTTTAATTCCTAAAAGTGGCTTTTCCTGATCAAATTTTATCACAACACCCTGTTTTTCACAGATCCTCACAATTTGCAATTATGTGTGTGTTTATTTACCAGTTTATAGTTTGCCTTTCCCAGGAGTATTGAAAATATGTGAAAGTTGGAATGTCTGTTTTCTTCACTACTATGTAAATATTGGTGTGGACAAGAGTGTGTGTATGTGAAACAATGTGTAAATATAAACATATTCAATCAAAAAGTCTTTTTGCAGAATTTAAGATGAAAATTGAATCTAGATTTAATCCAGCCATGTCTCAAAAACAGCAGTTCTAAGTGCTTATATAAAAATTATGTTATGTATTGAAATTATATGTGGTCCATAAATATAGTTAAGATATAACCTAATGCATGCATTTACTTGGACATGACTCCATCTTTCTCAGTGGTACAAGTAAATTATATATGTGAATTAAAAGGCTCCTGGGATATTGAAACTGATATTAGAAGATATTAGAATGAACCTGTCTTATAAGATTAACATAGTCATCTTTAAAACACTCCTCATGTAAAAGATCTGTCATCATTAACAGCAGTATCAGCATCATAAATATTTATTAATTACTTTACAAGAAGTTGTACCATCTTGTTTAGAAGTAATCCCTGCCTATACGGAAATTTGTAAGCTATGACAAATGACATTTGTATGGGTGACAAGGTGAATTTCTATGAACCAGCAAATGTCCAACAACAATTAACATATCATTAGATTATGCCTGCGTTCACACTTCCAATCTCAATAAATGGTTTGCCTCATTATCCAATGGTTGTTATTGAGCTATTAGTACTATCCCATGCATCAGAGCAGTAGTTTACTGAGACAAGGAAAGTTGTGAATTGAATATGTGCTTCCTGATTTGTTCCCAAGAATAATTTCTTTTCACTACCATCTTACCCTAAAGAGAATGTAAGCCCCATCAGGACAGGAAATGCGTTTATCATGTGCACAGCTATATCCCCATCTCCCAGAACTATGCTCATAAAAAGTAAGAGCTCAATAAATATGTGTTAAATAAATGACTATGTTCAAAAATTTTAGTTAAATATTGATTGTTACTGCATGTCAACAGTAGGCTAGACACTTTACATATATTATCTTATTTAATCCTCACTACAAGTCTACAATGTTGTGGTGTTATTATTGCCATTTAACAAATAAGGAAATCGAGTTTTAGAAAGGTGATTTTGCCACAACTACACATCCAATCTGTGATAAAGAGAGGATTAAGTCTTGGGCTCTGAGACTTTAGAGTTTGCATAGCTTCCACCATCCTATTCACACCATCAGATCAAGAGGCAATGGAAAGTTAATATAGTTGGGGCTCATGCATTATGGAGGCTTGGGTTGGCTCACTATGTCGATATTGTACAGTAAGTAGGTGAGGGCAGATACAATTCACTAATGTCCCACAGAAGTGTCAATAAAGGCAAAATTAATCATTTTACAAGCCAGTATTAGTAAAATCGTAGACTTTATGACTTATAAAATAAGTTGCACCAGATAATTTCAAATAAAACATTACTGGAGACAAAGAAGAGCATGGTTCTTATTGAGTATTCGCTGTGAGATGTAAGACTGAATGGATTCTCAGCTCTGACTCTTACAAGCAGTATAGCTAAGGGGTACTTAGCTTCTCTGTGCCTCAATATACTCACCTATAAAATGGGGATAACTATCACTAATAAACAATGAAGTAAATATAAAGTGTTTATCACAGTAGCTAGCATACACTAAATACTCAATGTTAATTACTATCATGATTCATTGATTCTATTCCAGAAATAAGAAGACGTGATAAATGTTCTCCAAGTTCCATGGATGAAAATCCAATCCAAACAAAAATTATGCGCTTTTTGTTTAAATATACTGTGAATTGTGTTCATCTCTTTGTCTCTCTCATGACTATGTGGATAGCCTAGAGTTATAACAAATTTTCAATAATGCATTTGGTTAGATCAATCCAATTACCTTTCTTTTCCTTGGGAAATTGCTTGATTGTGTGCTTTTTGCAGAGAATTTCTTTCATTCACATTAAAGTAAAAAGTAGTCCGAAGTTATTAAACTGGTGACTGGTCCAGTAAAGAATAATGTATAGTTTCATAAACAATACCCCACATTAAACATCTTAATCATTGTACTACCAATGTTGGCTAGAAAGAGCCTAGAATTCAGCCCTTCTCTATGTCACCAGTGATGGAAACAGTATATTTAGTAATATTTTAATTACAGCAAAATCTCCTCTAAAGAAAGCTCCATCCACACTAATGAAGACAATTCGACAAGATTTTTTTGAATTATATTTCATTCATACAAAATTGTCATAGCAACATTAATTTTTAAAATGAGGAAAGCCAGAATCCAATCATTCTAAAAAACACACATTTCTTTTTCTATATCTTTTTCTGGGATTGAATGTATTTATTTTTCCACTTTGCATTTATTATTAACTTTAAACAATAGCATTTCTACATGTAACTACTTATTCCTCAATTGGTTTTATTTGCTTATAATTGGTCTAATCAATTCCTCATGACAGACATATATGCTGTTTCTTGTTCTCTGTTTCATAAATAACACCATATAACTCTATGTAACTATATTTATATTTATGCATATATTTATTCAATATACTTCTTGTAGGATGGATATCTGGGCATAGTCAAAGGGTTTGAAGAGTTTTATGACATCTAACTTATAAAGCCAAATTTTCTCCCAGAGAGTTGTACCAGTTTGTCAATAAAATTCATAAATATGCCAGATAGGAGATTGCCTTTCTGTTATTTAGTTGTTATCGTATTTCTTTTTTAGCTTTTCATTAGTATAAGCTGATATGACAGTTTAATATGGACTTCTGTTTCAGCTATCAGATTCATTATTTTCAATACCTTAATTATAACCCTGCTTACAGAACTTATGTTTCCTTATTAACCTTTGTTCAGTTAGTTATTTATATCTTGACTTTATTTTCTTATTTAAATGGATGAGACCTTTATATAATACATTCTTTAATCATTTAATCTTTTCTATTACACTTTTTTCATTTCTACTTCAATTTTTCTTAACCAGAAGTTTAATTTTATGTGGAAAAATAGGTTAACTTCTTCCTTTATTTCCTTGTTTTAAAAACTTAGAAGTTCTTCCATAGATCTGACAAACATTGAATATTCTGCTTTGTGTTTTCCTTTACCTAAAAAAGAGTTTATCTGGCTACCTGGTATAAATTGGTTTTCTTTTTATTTTTCTTTTCTCTCTCTCTCTCTCTCTCTCTCTCTCTCTTTCTCTCTCTCTTTAGCAAAATATGAATGTTGCCTCAGCACTATTTATTTAATTACATTTTCTGTACCCATTGTTTTGTGATGCTTGCTTTGTCATATATTATATTCTTATATATAATTGCATCTCTTTATAGGTCTTTTAAAAACAGGATTTGACCTATATAAAATACCGATGACTGGACATTGCTCTGAGTTGTTGATTGAATGCTACTACATGGCATCTCTATGGCAGGCTGTTAACATTTGAATGTTTTATAGAAGTGAATTCTTAAAAAAAATGTTGGTGAGTGCACTGGAAACCTTTTTAAATGACTGTAATTAGCTACTCTGGGAGAATGTTATAGGTTTTGATGGGCCCCTCAGTGGCAGTTCTAGTGGCCTATCCTATTGACTGACAAAGATAGTAGAGGAATATTTAATGTTGTTTTAATTAACAACCCCTAAAAGAAAATGTCAATTATCTTCCATTAGGCTGAGGCCTTATCTCTCCAAAAATTTCCCTTACCCACTTTAAAATGGTACATATAAAATTTTTCTTTTATTCTCCCATGGACATTCATTATCTCTCAGGAAGTGAGACCATTGTTTAGACTTTACATCCTGAATTAATGATATTTTTATGTCTCAAAAAAATTACACCGACATTAATATCTACCTGGCAGTGATAGGGACTTAATTTTGGATTTCCATTTTTTAGAAAGTAAAACAGGAAGGTATGATAATCAAGAACATAATTAAACACGTATAAGTTTGTACATGTAGAAAGGATTATGAATAAAGTTATTCATAAGGAAAGCAGAAAGACAATAAATAATATTTTAGAAAGAGAATATCATACTTGAGATTAGGGAGAGGTGGAGTTCAAGATGCTGTTTCCTGAATGCATGGGAATTGGAATGAAACAGACTTTAGATGTCATTCTTTCTCCACTTACTGTGTGTGACTTTGGGGGAAAACGAAACAAAACAAAATCTCTATAAACCTCAGTTGTTCATGTGTAGAGGGGCAAAACAGCAATACTTACCTCATAAAATTCTTGTGAGCATTAAAAAAAAAGGTTGCATCTCAGTGTCTAAAACATGGCTATAATGATTGCTGGCCTTGTCACAAGTGCTCTTTAAAGTCTAGATGCAAGCCCGGCTCGGTGGCTCAGCCTGTAATCCCGCGCCTTTGGGAGGCTGAGGTGAGTGGATTGCCTGAGCCCGCGGGTTCGAGACCCGCCTGGGCAAGCAAGACCTCATCTCTACAATAAATAAAAAAATTAGCCGGGCGTGGTAGCGCGCGCCTGTAGTTCCAGCTGCTTGGAAGGCTGAGGCGGAAGGATCGCCGGAGCCCAGCAGGTCGAGGCTGCGGTGGCCGGGAGCGGCCACTGCACTCCAGTCTGGGAGACAGAGTGAGACTCCGACTCAAAAAAAAAAAAAAAAAAAGTGGTGCCTTGACATCTTTGAACCTCATGAGACCCCCGAAGCCTAGCTATGAGCTCCCCTGCTCTCACAACATGCCCCCCACCCAGTGGGAAATTCTTTCCATCTGGCTCATTCCCACATCAGCCAGACCGGCTGCACCCACCCTCAACTAACGATCTCACCTGCCTGCCAGCCACTGACATCACTCAAACAAGTCAATTACACATCTTCCTTTAGGAACCAGGGGCCACCTCACCCACTTGTTACTACAAGGCCTGCCTCCCACAGCCACTGTGGTTCCCTCTGCTCCCGTGGGTGCCCCCATGTGGTCCTGCATGGCCTGCAGTGTCCTCCTTCCACAGGAGTGTCTGCTATTAATAAGCTGTCTTCATCTCATCTGTCCAGCATTGGGTGTCACGTGTTGGGCCACCTTTTACTATTTAGTCCAGGGATCCCCTCCTTTCCCTGTGGAGTGAACAGGAAGTGATCAGAGCACCTCCCCTCCTGCTCTTGTCAGGTCTTGGCTGTGGCTAGGAGCATATGTACCCTGTTCCCTCTTTCCTTCAAGGTCAAGGACTGTGTGAGCCACCTTGGTGACCCCAGCATGACGCTTGGCCTACGGAAGGGGCTCAGGGGCTGTGATCCCAGAAGGTTGCTTCTACTCCTTCTGCCCCAGCTCCCAGCCCCATAATGCCCCTCCTCCAAGTTCCCCTCATCCCCCTAAGACTCATTGTACCAAATACATGTGGATAACGTGGGGCTACATCTTACCTTCTTTTTTTTTTTTTTTAAGCTGGAGTCTCACTCTGTCGCCCACACTGGAGTGCAGTGGCCACTCCCGGTCACCGCAGCCTCGACCTGCTGGGCTCCGGCGATCCTTCCGCCTCAGCCTTCCAAGTAGCTGGAACTACAGGCGAGCGCTACCACGCCTGGCTAATTTTTTTTTTTTTGATTTATTGTAGAGATGAGGTCTCGCCAAGTTGCCCAGGCGGGTCTCGAACCCGCGGGCTCAGGCAATCCACTCACCTCAGCCTCCCAAAGGCACGGGATTACAGGCTGAGCCACCGAGCCCGGCTACATCTTACTTTCTAAGTCTTCTTTGTCTATGCCTAGACTGAGTTGGAAGATTTGGGACAAACACTCATAGACCGCTATATGTCCAGAATCAATACCCCGAGGCCATTTAAATTTCATCTGAAACCAAGCCAGCCCCCCACTCATCTCCCTTTCTCAGCTACAAGTGATGTTTAATTTTTCTATAAATTAACTCGCACAATGTCACACCACATTACTGCACCTTGGAACATTCCTATTCTGATCTGTGAGCAGCTGACACCCCGGGTGATGGCACAGTTTTCTCTGGGGACATTTCCCTGTAATGTGACTGATTAAAATATAGCTGACTGCAAGAGAAGCCGCAGCACTCCAGCCGGCCGTGGGTGAGCCAGTGAAACCCAGAGATAATGAATAATGGTTTGTGGCAAAACTGATAATGCACCCGCTATTATATTGACTGGGGCTGCGGCTTCAGTTAATCGTGCTAAATTGCTGGACTGGAGCCGTGTTCTGCTGGGCTTGGCACTGCCTTCCTCTTTTGAAAATTTCCGTTTGTCTGAAGTTGGGTCCTTGTTTCTTCCTCCTGTAACTCCATTCAAATGAGCTGGCTATTTTTGCAGGCGTGTGAGGCCTGTGGGCGTGTGAGGCTGGAATGATGCAAGCTAGGACTCCATCTGTCGGCCTGTGCCAACACCTTTGCATTGGGAGAGCGCACCATCTACCTGCACCGTGTCGGGTGCCGGGAATGTGGACGGGCAGCTGTCATGCCCTCCAAGAGCTTGTCATTCAGTAAGAGACAGACATCGCACCCATGATTCCGGCGCCGCGTGTGGAAGGTTATGTGTTAGCTGGAGTCGGGCGAGGATCGGTTCAAATCCCGCCTCCTCCACTTTCCAGCCACATGACCTTGAGCTGCACTCCTTGTCTGGGAAGGGGTGATGCTCACGCAGCTGTCATGCCCGCCAAGAGCTTGTCGTCCAGTGAGAGACAGACATCGTACCCATGATTCTGGCACCACATGTGTAGGGTTATGTGTTAGCTGGAGTCGGGCGAGGATCGGTTCAAATCCTGCCTCCTCCACTTTCCAGCCATGTGACCTTGAGCTGCACTCCTTGTCTGGGAAGAGGTGATGCTCACAAACTCCCTTAGAACATTGTGGTGTCAGCCAGGCATCATGACTTACACCTGTAACCCAAGAACTTTGGGAGGCCGAGGCAAGAGGATTGCTTGAGCCCAAGAGTTCGAGACCAGCCTGGGCAACATAGCAAGACCTCGTCTCTACAAAAAAAAAACCAAAACATTAGCCAGGCATGGTGGCGTGCACCTGTAGTCCCAGCTAAAGGCTCACCTGAGCCCAGGGGTTTGAGGCTGCAGTGAGCTGTGATTGTGCCACTGCCCTTCCGCCTGGGTGACAGAGTGAGACATTGTTCAAAAAAAAGTGTTGTGCTGTCCAATGGTTCCCACACATAAACTGTCGAGAGCACTGCGCATGGCACAGGCCCACTGCATGCCCTTGTCCTCATGTGCAAAGGGAGGCAGGACACAGGGGAAGGAGTGACCGGCTGCCGGGAGGGTCAGGGCAGCTTCACAGAAGAGGTGATGCAGGCGTTAAGTGTAGGGGAGATTGGTGCAGAAGGAAGAGCCCGGGGGAGGGCGTGGAGGCCCAGAGCATCCAGAGAGGGCAGCAGGAGGCTGGACTGCTGGGGCGAATGGGCCTCTCCTGAGGAGAGGCAGCTGATATTCCGCTGGCCTCTGCTTTTAGCTGATGTCTTGATGAAGACAGTCCTCGCCCACCTCCAGATGCTGCTCTGCCCTTCTCCTCTGTCAGTTCGCTCCCAGGGCAGCCCTGAAATGCAGAGGTGCCAATGTCTCCCATGACAACCCTGGAACTCAGAAGCCTGGAGTCGCAGCCTCTGGTCCTGTGAGGAGGAAGTGATTCTGGGGTACCTCCCACATTGTTCCTGGGGGAGGGGACGAGAAGGGGGCAGCAGGTCTGTGTCTCCGGCTCCTGCCACACTTTACACGGGCTTGTCCTTCATTCCTGCCTCTTGGAGTCAGCCCCAAATAAATGATCCCTGTCCACATTCTGGCCTCAGGTTGTGCTTTTAGGAGAACACAACTAAGGGGAAGGCACACACCGCCCTACCCTATCCCCACTGAGCCCGCCGTCCCCTAGCCAAATCTTGAGAAGGGGAAATGTGTGATCCAAGGCTCTCTGTGCAACACCTGCCGTGGGTGGTCTGGTGTGTAAGAAGCTGCATCTAAGAGGGTCACTGGGCAAATAAGTGTGGAGCCATCCCTGCCCAACTGTCCGCTCCCACCCCCAAAGCGAGGCCTAGCTGGGGCCTCTGAGCTGCTTGGGCTTGTATACGGGGTCTCTCCTAACAGCTACAGCCCACCCTCTGTGTCACACAGACCTCAGCACCCAGGGGAGGAGAAGGCTGGCTGCTGGGCTTGGTGACCAGGGCCCTTCCTCAACTCCATCCCCTCCCGTGTGAGAGCTGCACCCCTTTTCCTGCTGCAGAATCACCAGCCGATTCCCCAGAGACCGACTCTGGTTCAAATCCAAGAGTATCCACGATCTATTGCCATGGTAATGCTGTGTAACAACACAGCCCTTGGCGGCTTTCAACACTGAGCATTTCTTTTTTGCTCACTGGGAGTCTATGGGTTGGCAGGACGGTTCTGGGATCTGGGCTGGGCTTGGCGAAACTCAGCTGTGCTCTCACATGCACCTGTCGTCAGTTGGCAGGTTGGCGGGGCTGGCCAGTCTAGGACAGCCACAGCTGGATGCCACATTGCTGCCATCTCCCAAGGCCGCCTGGGCTTGCTATCATGGTGGGGGCAGGGTTCCAGGAGGAAGCGGAGGCCCATGCTCAAGCTGGCTTTTACTCTGGCATCCTCTTGGCTAAAGCAAGTTCAGAGTCAGCCCAGATTCAAGGGGTGGGGAAGAGACTTCACAGGGGAGATACCGCATTGTCACGTAGCCAAGGGTATAAGGGCGGACGACTGGGCCATTTTTGCAGTCAGTCTATCCTCCAAAGTATGAAGCAGCCTTGTGGGGAAAAGAACTGGGTTCAATTCTGCTTGTTTCGTCTTCTTGTGTGGCCCTGGGCTGGGCACTGAGCTTCTCTGAGTCTCAGTTTTACCATCTGCAAACATGTAACCAGTATCTGCTGAGCGTAATCTGTGTACTAAGAATTCTCTAGGCACCGGGATGTATCCATGAACATGAGACAAAGATCACCCCCTTCCTTGTCCTCATGTGGCTTGTACTGCGGCGGTAAGAGACAGACGCATGAGTGCAAGAAACAGAACGTTAGAAGGTGCAAGGACTGTGGCAAAGTAAGGCAGAGCTTGGGACGCACGGGTTACAGGTAGAGGAGAAATGCGGTCTGAAGTAGGGGGTCGGAGCAGGCTGAGAAGGGGACATTTGATCCCAGCGTAAAGCTGTTAAGGAAGTTAGCCATATGGCTATCTGGGGAAAGAGCATTTCAGGCAAGGGGAGCAGACAGTGCAAAGGCCCTGAGGCAGGAGGGCAGCTGGAGCAGAGCAGGGGAGGGGAGCACAGGAAGAGGTGAAGACGAGGAGTTGATAGGCCAGATCATTCACTGGAGTCCATTGTACGGCACCTTGGAGAGCCCTGAGCAGACGACCACCCCTTGGGAGGAGACTCCTCTCACTTTCTGTGCAAAATGCACTGGGGGTGGGGGTTGGGGGTGAGGGTATTGTGTGAGTGGTAAGAATAAAAGAAATAAGACCGGTTAGGAGGTGGCTTAGCCAAGATAGTTGTGGCCGGGTGGGACAGCAGTGGTGGAAGCGGAGAAGAGGGGATGTGGGGGTGGCCTCACTCAGGGAAAATTCATGGAGAGAGGAAGTAGGTGTTTGTAGAAGTGTTAGCACAGGTCAGCGAGGTGACCAGCAGCGTAGGTGGGGAGTCATGTGGGCTTGGGTTTGAGTCCCACCTCCACTGCTTACAAGCTGTGTGGCCTTTGTCAAGTCACTGCCTTCTCTGTGCCTCTTTGTAAAATGAGGGATTAATGACGGCATCTTCCTCTTCAAAGCACCGTGAGTTCAAAATGAGGCTGCAGTACCAAGAACAGGGCTGGGCATCCAGGAAGTGCCCGAGACATGATGTGAGCCGGTGCTGTTGATAAAAAGCGATGCTGTGGCCATGGCCCGGGGACCCAGTGGGTGCTGACTGATCCTCTCCTGCCCCTGCAGCCTCATCTCTGCACAGCACAGGGAGACAGGAGGCCCTGGACAGGGCCTCACCGCGGGTAGCCCCTTTGAGTCCTTCTGGGGGCTCACCATCAGTCTTCAACCAGATCTGCCCTGAGGGTAATGACTTGGAGCAAAGGACCAGCTGCCAGATTTCCCAAGTCCCTGGCCATTGTTTATCACTTTCACGCTCACAGTAATTCAGGCTCCCAGCCAGCTCTGCAGGAGGGTTTGCAAAACAGCCGTCCTGAGCCCTGGGCTGGGCCTGGAAGAAACTGGTACCCCAGGGACTGCCCCTCTGGAGATCCCTCACCTGGATTCCCTTTCAGGGACCCCACCTCACCCCCTTCCTGCCCTTCACTCCCTATCTGGGCTGCTTGGTGCCTCCCCCGGTGGGGGGGGGGAGCGGGGATCAAAGCTTAGTTCCGCTTCCTAGCCCCAATTCATTAAATGGACAATCAAATGTGAATTGGTGCGCACACTTTTGTAAAGGCTTTTTATATAAGTAAATGGCTAAATCAGGAAAACATCTTCGGGCAGACCATCTGTCTCCATCTGAGCTTTGAAAAATATGGTCACCTAGCAATGTTCCTGTGTCAGATTCTAAAACTGAGAAACCAGGAGACAAGCAAACATCCCTCATGCTCTGAAAGCGTGTTGTCTGCTTTGCTTCTCGAATCACTGAAGCCTTCCTTCCGGCCACAGTTGGCCCGGCTGAGTCTGCCCGGAAGAGGGGCTGGCTGGTGGGAGGGGCTGCAGCCCGCCAGCTTCTGGGCCTTGGTCGGGCCACACGGCTACACGTGCACACGCATACACAGCCACATCAGTGCTCTGCCTTTTTATATTTTTCACGTGTCTGTGGCTCTCACTGTGGCCAAACGGAGCCGGCCTTTGGGGCACGTGATGGGCCATCCCTAGGTGGCCCTCGTGATGCAGAAATCCTGGTGACAGTTGGACAGCCTCTAGAGAAGATGGAGGCAGCTTGGCACTAAAGAGACTGGAGGGCGGGTGGGGGGAGTGGGTGGCTGAGTGGAGGAGGCAAGCCCACGTGCAGAGGTATAACAGCATAAAAAGATGACCCCTGGACCAGGCACAATGGCACGTGCCTGTAGTCTCAGCTACTTGGCAGAATGAGGCATGAAGATCGCTTTTGAGTCCAAGAATTGGAGGCTGTTGTGAGCTATGATTGTGCCACTGCACTCCACTTTTAAAAAAAGCCATTTGAAAAAAAGTCATGCCAGGCTTGACAACTCAGCCTGTCATCCCAGCACTTTGGGAGGCTGAGGCAAGTGGATTACCTGAGCCTGCAGGTTCAAGACCAGCCCAGGCAACTTGGCGAGACCTTGTCTTACAATAAAATCAAAAATTAGTCAGGTGTGGTAGCTTACACCTGTAGTTCCAGCTACTTGGAAGGCTGAGGCGGAAGGATCGCCGGAGCCCAGGAGGTTGACACTGGGGTGGCCTTGAGTATGTCACTATACTCCAACTGGGGTGACAGAGTGAGACTCCGACTCAAAAAAAAAAATAAAAAAAAGATGACGCCTGGACCAAACACTCTTCTAAATTTTTTAACTCCTATGACCTTTCCCTTTTACTTATATTATTTGAATATCCGTGAGTGTACATGAAATAGAGAGCATTCCAGGTAATTAAATCAGAGGGAACTTAATACAAGGAATGCTGTGAAAGCCAGTCTTTCGACCCCTGCATGGCCACATAACAATGAGCTCTGAGCCCCAAACATTTCCTTACAAAGAAAAAAGAGCTCTCCCAGCCTATGCTGGGCATGTCTCTTAGTCTGGGGATGGCTTTCTTTGTTCTGGAACTTGCCATCATCGAGGGATAGGAGGCCCAAAGAGGCCAACAGCAATTGGGTAAGTGACGCTGAGGAAAGGGGCCTGGACTGAAACTTGCAATCTTGCAAGAAGCCGCAGACCATTGTTGTAAGACACGGTTCACCTTTATCTAAAAAACAGATGACCACGATCAACAGCCTTGCACCACTTCCCTCTCCAGACCCCTCCCACGGCATGTAACCTCCCTTAGCCATGGCCCTATATAAGCCTTCCTTCGGCCCCTGCCTCCCCGCAGACAGCCTCCCTTTGCTGGGCTGCCCACTGCTCCCTGGCAACCTGTCTCTGTCGTCCGCCTTCAATAAGTCTGCCTTGCCTCTGTCTTGGTACATTCTTTTACCCCCGTGACACCGGCCCCAGCTAGCTGTACCCACGACAGATGTGTCCTTTGTTCTGCTGAGCCTGTGTGTCCTACGGCACCTGCCCCCACTGCTCTGTTTCCCGTGGGGGTGAGGCGAGAGGGGTGAATGCAACCTTCTCCCTGTCAGCTGTGGGGTGAGGCCCGCTGGCCATAGAGGACCGGCACTCGCTGTTGAAACTGACCTTGCCCTGTCTCTTCTCTATGTGAGTAAAGCGTTGCTCCATCCAGGGCCTTGTGAGTCGCGTCGTTCTTGGCGCCCCCAACACCTGCAAGCTGTGTGATGGGTTGACATCCCAGGACAGCTGCGACTGGAGGTAGGACCCTCCCCACAGCGGTACTGCCCCCTGGAGGTCATAACGGGTGTCACTTGCTCGACATTTCATGATGGTGTGAGTGTTGGAAGAGTTGAGAACTTACGGGGGACAGAGGCCAACCCAGAAGTCCTCAGTGACAGGAAGCTGCTACCATCCTTGGGGCTGGAGGGACAACGGGAAGAAGTGGAGCCATCAGGACTGCAGGACTGGGGTCACTTGTGGAGAGCCACTGGCGGGGTCACACGGCAGAGACACTGCCCCTGGGGAGGTGCAGCCCAAGGCAGGGAGGAAGAGGAGGAGCTCTCCAGACACCGGCCCTCTGGTCTCCCACTAGTGCCTCCCACGGGCTGGAACCAATGGCCGCGGGAGCCGGGAAACAGCCTGCAGGGGCTGGCCCCCCAGAGCTCGCTGCGGAAGGTCAGGAACAGATCAAGCAGACCCAAGATGGGTCTGGAAATGCAGATATTATAAACCCAGGTCAAAACTCCAAAGGTGCTGATACCGTTTCCTGTGACTGCTGTAACTAATTGCACAAACTTGGTGGCTTCAGCAACATCTGTTCTCCTACAGTTCTGCAGGTCAGAAGTCCAAAGTCAATTTCATGGGGCTGGAATCGAGGCATTGGTAGTGCCTCACTCCCTCTGGAGACTCCGGGGGAGAATCTGTGTCCCTGCCTTTTCCAGCTTCTAATGCTAATAATTCCTCACAGCCCTTGGCCTATGACCCCTTCCTCTATCTTCAAAATGTGACATCTTCAAATCTCTCTCTGCTGAGGTCCTCAGGTCACCTTCTCTTTTCCTTAAGATGTGATCTCCCTCCGCCTCCATCTCCTAAGGACATCATGGTTCGCGTTAAGGGCCCACCCAGGAAATCCAGGATAACCTCCCCATCTCAAGGGCCTTAACTCAATCACATCTGCCAAGTCCCTTCTACCACAGAAGACTATGTTCACGGGTTCCAGGGAGCAGGAGCTGGGTATCTTTGGGGGCTATTTTTCAGCCTTTCGTGGGATACCAAAATGGACACTTTCTGTAACAGCTATCTATTGCTGATAACAAAATAGTCCAAAATGTAGCTGCTCAAAACAACAAACGATTTTTATCTCATACCATTTCTGTGGGTCAGTTATTTCCGAGTGGCTTAACTGAGTGACTGTGGTTCAGAGTCTCTCAAGTCGTCAGCCAGGGCTGCCATCACTTGAAGGTTTGACTGGGCCAGAGGCTCCACTCCAAGATGTCTCCCTCGCCTGGCTGTTGGCCCGAGACCTCTCCATGAGGCGTGTTGCGTGTCCTCACAACACAGCGGCTGGCTGGCTTTCCCCAGACTGAGCATTCTGCGAGAGAGCAGGCAAGAAGCCACAGTGCCTTTTAAGACCTGGCCTATATTCCTCTGCTAGGGCTGCCATCACGAAGTACCATAGGCTGAGTGGCTTACAAAGCAGAGATAATATCTGTTTGCACAATTCTGGAGGCTAGACGTCTGAGATCAAGGTGTCAGCAGGATTGGTTTCTTCTGAGACCTCTTTCAGAGGGCTTCTGGGCCTTCCTTATGAATGACCGTCTTCCCCCCGTGTCCTCACGTGGTCTTTCCTCTACACATACCTGTGTCCAGATTTCTTCTTCCTGTAAAGACACCAGTCACGTTGCATGAAGGCCCACCCATATGACCTCAATGGTAACTTTAAAGATCCCGTCTCCAAATACTGTTATGTTCTAAGCTACTGGGGGCTAGGACTTCAGCATAGTAATTTGTGTGGGACACCATTCAGCCTATAACATAGCCTCAGACATGATGCTTCTGCTGTGTTCTTTGAGTCACACGGACCAATCCTTGTACAACCAGGGAGGCGACCACACAAGGGCATGATGCCAACAGGGGGCCCATAGGGGCCCTTCTTAGGTCTCTCCCTTCACCCCTGAGATAAACTCTTACTAGGGCTTGTGTGTAGTTCTCGGGATACTCTGTTTGTCCATTCCCGTGTGTGTGTGTGTGTGTGTGTTCTTTTTGCATGTATTTATAACTGAAGTATATAAACGCAATGTTCTGCTCCACGCTCTCCTCACTTAGCAAGCCTATAAAGAGTGGCCTCGTTCTTTTTAGTATGCCACTGTATGAATTGTTGCCATTTATTTAACCGGTCCCCTGGATGCTTATGTTTTTTCCAATATTTCACCATTACATGTAATGCTGCAACAAATATTCATGTACTTGTCTCATTCCTTGTGTGTGCTCATGTATTTACAGGATAAATACCTGCTGTGGAATGGCTGGGTCAAAGGCTACAAATCTTTGATAAATGCTGTCTTTTGGCAAAATTGCTCTCTTGGAGGTTTTTTCCGTTTACACTCCTGTGAACAGTGTGCAGAGGGTATGTCCCCGCAGCCTTGCTGATACAACCTGTGACCAGCTCTCTTCACTCTTGCCAATCTGATGAGTAAAAAGTGGCATCTCAGCTGGACATAATTACACCTGTAATCCCAGCACTTTGGGAGGTGGAGATGTGAGGACCGCCTGAGCCCACAGGTTCGAGACAAACCTGGGCAACATGGCAAGACCTCATCTCCACAATAAATAAAAAAATTAGCTGTGCGTGGCGGTGCACGCCTATAGTTCCAGCTACTTGGAAGACTGAAGTGGAAGGATCACCTGAGTCCAGCAGGTCACGGGTGCAGTGGCCATGAGCATGCCACTGCACTACAGCCTGGGCAACAGAGTGAGATTCTGACTCAAAAAAAAAAAGTGACATTTCAGTCAGCACAGTGACTCATGCCTATAATCCCAGCAATGTGGGGGGCTGAGACAGGAGGATCACTTGAAGCCAGGAGTATGAGAGCAGCCTGGGCAGCATAACAAGACCTTGTCTCTACAAAAAATGTAAAAACAGCTGGATGTCGTTATGCCTGAAGTCCTAGCTACTCAGAAGGCTGAGGCAGGGGGATCACTTGAGCCCAGGAGTTCAAGGTTACAGTGAACCATGATCACACCACTGCACTCCAGCTTGGGTGACAGAATGAGGCCCTGTTTCTACTTTTTTTAAGTGATATATCAGTGTAGCTTTAAAAAAATGTATTGGTAATCCCGCGCCTTGGGCAGCTGAGGTGAGTGGATTGCCTGAGCCCGCGGGTTCGAGACCCACCTGAGCAAGAGAGATCTTATCTCTACAGTAAATCAAAAAATGAGCCAGGCGTGGTAGCGCATGCCTGTAATTCCGGCTACTGGGAAAGCTGAGGTGGAAGGATCTCCGAAGCCCAGCTGGTCGAGGCTGCGGTGGCCGGGAGCAGCCACTGTACTCCAGTCTGGGCGATGGAGTGAGACTCCAACTCAAAAAAAGAAAAGAATGAAATGTAGAAAAAAAATGAAGGCAATTGAACCAAGCCTAAGAGACCAGTGAGATATCTTCAAGTCACCAATTTATGCATTATGAAAATCCCGGAAGAAGAATAAAGAGAAGAGGACACAAATAATATTTTTTAAAATAATGATCAAAGATTTTTCAAATTTGATAAATGACACTACTCTATGCATTTAAGAAATATATAGTGCATTATAATAAAAATAAACAAACAGTTACGCTAAGATACATAATAACTAAATTATTGAAAGTCAAAAAAAATTGGAAATCTTGAAAGTCCTCTTCATTAAGATTAACAGCAGATATCTCATCTGAAGACACAGAAGCCAAAGAAGAACAAAATGCTATTTTTAAGTGCTGATACAAATGTTAAAAACCTTGTCAAATAATATTATTTTTTAAAGCTGAGGGAATTTATTTTTACTATAACTGTCATAAAAGGTGTTCTAAAGGGAATTTTTCAGATTGAAATGAAAGAATCTAGTAGACAAAAAGGTGAAGCTATAAGAAGAAGATGAAAAACTCTAGTAACGGTAACTGCAAGAGTAAATATACTAAAATTGCATTTTGGATTGCAATACCTTTAAAAAAATTCCTATATAATTTTTCTAAATTGTTGAAGTGCATAAAATAATTATAAATATATGTTAATAAGCATGCAATGCTTAAAAACGTAACTTCTGATAATAACAACTTAAAAGGAGGGTGCAACTATATAGGAGCAAAGTTTTGAATGTTAAATTAGTTTGAAGTTTGAAGTCAAATTAGTATCAGTTAAGAATAAATAAAGCAAGTACACTTATTATATTTTCTATGATAACCACTATGAATATATTAAATTATACATACAAAAGTATGTGAAAAAAATTAAAATAGCCTACAGGAAATGAAAATTAAAAACAAAAAGGTGCAGTAATAAAAAAACGAATAGCAAACATACAAAACACATGTAGCAAAATAACAGAAGTATTTGTTTTTTAACCAATAACTACTTTAAATATAAGTAAATTCAATTATCTTGTCAAGAGGCAGAAATTGACAGAAAAGATTTGATTTTTTTTAAAATGTGGAACTTCTTATTTGTGTGTGTGTGTGTGTGTGTGTGTTTTAATTTTAAAGATGTGGAGTACAATTCAGGATTAGGTACAGAAGTGGTCATCGTACAGGTAAAGTTTGGGCATCCCTTTTCTCACTTCACCTGGTCTGAGATTAGTACCATTATTGATGCTATGTACCTCCCCCTTCCTCCCTGGCAGTGTCCCACTACTACCAATCCCTTTCTTATAGCATTATGATAAGTGTTCAGGGTCTGTTTATGTGTGAGAACATGTGGTACTTCTCTTTGTTTCTGTGATAGAGCACAGAGTATTATAGACTCTAAATCCATCCAAGTTGCTGTGAAGTCCATAATTTTGTCCTTCTTTATAGGTGCATAATATATTCCATTGCGAATATGTACCACATTTTTATCTAGTTCACTTTCGATAGGAAGCACAGTCATTTCCATACTTTTGCTATTGTGAATAATGCTGTAATTAACATGCGTGTGCAGGTATCTTTTTTACAGAATAATTTAAGTTCCTCCGGGTATATTTCCAGAAGGGAGATTGCAGTGTTGCATGGAAGGTCGATTTTTAGATCTTTTAGGAAGCATCACACTTTTCCACAGAGGTTGTACTAGTTTGCAGTCCCAGCAACAATGTAGAAGCATTGCCTTTTCCTCACATCCTTTCCAGCATCTGTTGTTTTCTGAGAGATTGATGATGGCCATCCTGACTGAAGTTAGGTGGTATCTCTGTGTGGTTTAATTTGCATTTCTTTGTTGATTAGTGTATCTGTTGGCTGCTTGAAAGTCTTCTTTTGAGAAGTGTCTATTCATATCTTTTGCCCACTTTTTAAATAGGGCTGTTTGTTTATCTTATGATATGTTTGATTTCCTTATAGATCCTGGATGTTAGATCTTTGTCAGATAAACAGTTGGCAAATATTTTTCCCCATTCTGTGGAGTATCTCCCCATTCTCTTGATGGTTTCTTTCTTTTGCTTTGCAGAAGATTTTTAGTTTGATGAGGTCCCACTTGTCTCTCTTATGGCATGAGCATCTGGAGCTTTGATTAGAAATTGGTTGCCCATTCCAATTTCCATAAGAATATCTCCTGCGTTTTATAAGATCCTTATATTTGAGGTTTATGTTCCATTTTTTATCTTTTAGAGTTGATTTTTGTGTATGGTTGTAGGTAGGGGTCTTGGTTCAATCTTCTACTTGTGGCCAGCAAGTTTTCCCAGCACCATTTACTGAATAGGTTTTCTTCTCCCAGTGGTTGTTGGTGGAGACTTTGATGAAGAGGTGTTGGTTGAGAAATTGAGGTCTTGCTTCTAGAATCTCTATCCTGTTTCATTGGTCTATATGCCTGTTCTCGTATCAATACCAGGCTCTTTTTATTATTATAGCTTTATAGTAAGGTTTAATGTCTGTAAGTGTGGTACCTTCTGCTTTGTTTATTTTGCTAAGGATTGTTTTGGCTATTTGTGGTCTTTTATGTTTCCATAGGAATTTTTGTGTTGTTTCCAGGTCTGAGAAGAATGATGTTGCTAATTTAATGGGTATTGTATTTAATCTGTAGATTGCCTCTGGTAGAATGGACCTCTTAACAATGTTAATTCTTCCAATTCATAAGCATGGAATATTTTTCCATTTGTTTGTGTTTTCTTTGAGCAGTGTTTTGTAGTTTTCATTGTAAAGGTCTTTCACTTCTCTGGGAAGATGGTAAGGTATTTTATTTTTTTGTGTGGCTATTGGGCATACTGGATTTGAAAAGAAAAACAACTTGATCTCACTGTATGCTGTCTATGAGATTTATTTTAGATCCAAAGACAAAAATAAGTCAAATATTTAAAGTTGGAAAAATATATTCCGTGTGAATACTAATAAAAAAGTAGGTGTGCTAGTATCAGACTACATAAACTTGAAGTAAAAAACTGTTGCAAAAGAAAAAAAAAGCATGCATTGACAACAGAGTCAACTAATGAAGAAAATTTAACACTTACATTTGCATATACACCAACAAACAGAACCTCAAAATAAATTAAGCAAACATTGACAGAATTGAAGAGATAAATCGAGAGTTCTACAATAATGATTGGGGACCTCAATATCCTGCTTTAAATGATGGCTAGAACAACCAGACAGAATATCAACAAGAAGATAGAGAAATTTTAAAACATTATAAACCAATTAGACCTAACCAACATATAAAGAACATTCCACCAAACAAGAACAGAATAGACACTCTGCTCAAATATATGTAAAATCTCCTCCAGGATAGATCATATGTTAGGTCACAAAACACATCTCAAGAAATATAAAACTATTAAAATAAAACAGGCTGGATACTGTGGCTCAGCCTGTAATCCCAGCACTTTGGGAGGCCAAGACGAGAGGATTGCTTGAACTCAGGGGTTCCAGACCAGCCTGGGCAACTTGGTGAGACCTTGTCTCTAGAATAAATCACAAATTAGCCAGCCATGGTGGCATACGTCTGTAGTTCCAGCTACTTGGAAGGCTGAGGCAGAAGGATCATCTAAGTCCAGCAGGTTGAGGCTGTGGTGGCTGTGAGTGTGCCACTGCACTCCAGCCTGGGTGACAAAGTGAGACTCCAACTCAAAAAATAAAATAAAATAAAAATTAAAACAAAGTAACTTCTTAGATGACAATTGAATAAATCTAGAAATTAATTACAGAAGGAAAACTAAAAAATTTACAAATAAGTGAAAAATAACCAACATACAGTTAATCTATGGATCAAATAAGAAATCCCAAGGAAAATTATAAAATACTTAAGGATGCATGAAATAAAGACATATCATCTAAAATATATAAGATAAAACAGTTCGTGCTAAGATAAATTTATAGCTGTAAAAACTACTTTTTAAAAAAGAAAATATCAGATCAATGACATAATTCTATAACTCAGAAAGTAAAAAGAAGAGCAAATTAAACCCAAAGCTAGCAGAAGAAGAAAAATAATAAAGATTATGATGAAGTAAACCAAATAGACAACATAAAGATAATAGAGGAAATTAGAAAATCAAAAAATTACAAGTTAATTGCAAAAAATTAGCAGATTTAACAAACTTTAGCTAGATTGACTAAGAAAATGAGAAGAGATACAAAACACTTTTATCAAAAATGAAAGTGAGGGTATTACTATCAACATTACAGAAGTATTTTTAAAAAGATTTTAAGTGACTATTATGAACAATTATATACCAATTAGGTAGGCTAGATGAAAGGCACAAATTCTAAAACGCTCAATTATAAAAAGTGACTCAAGAATAAATAGAAAATCTGCACATACCAAAAACAAATAAGAAGGTTGAATTAGTAACCAAAAATTTTACAATAAGCATAAAGCTCAGGACCAGACGACTTCACTGATGAATTCCGCTATATGTTTTTAAAAAAACATCAATCCTTTTCATATTCTTTAAACAAAGAATAGAATACTTAGACTATTTCTTAACTCATTCTATGAAGATAATATCACCCTGATGTCAAACTAGGAAGCAAAAACACAAGTACAGATCAAGATTTGAATATAGATATTAAAATCCTAAATAAGTATACTAGCAAACAGAATCTAATAGCATATTAAAAGATTATACAACATGACTAAGTGGGATTTATTCTAGTAGTACAGTGTTTCACATAAGGGAATTAATCAGTATTAATATATATAAATAAAACAATGAAAGAAAACACCTAAGTATATCAGTCAATGCAGAAAAGCATTTGACAAAATCCAACACCACCTCATTGTAAAAAAAATTCTAAAAACTAGAAATGTAAGGAAACTTTCTTAAACATGATCAAATACTTTTATTTTTAAAATGTTAAAAATTGTACTCAAAGGATGTCAACAATGTGACAGAATAGGAGATACCAACCTTCATCTCTTCACAAAAGACAACAAATAGATCTCTGAGAATGAAAACAACCTCTGGAGAAATCAAAGGTCAAGTTAAGAATATATATGGTAGCACAGTGCAGGGGTGAAAAAAGGAAGACACCCTCACAGAAGGGAGAGTTGTGGATCTCCACATACTCATGATGCGTGAATAGAGCTAGGAGTGAAGGGCAAGCACTATTCGTATTATCTCAATCGCAGGGGCCACTGTAATCTCCAGTGGCCTGCTCTGCAAAGAACACTAGCAGTTTTCCACCAAGATAACTATTTTTAAAACAGTAATAGTAAGTTCTTACCTCTCAATAATTGCCTTGAGTGTAAATGGATTACATTCTCCAACAAAAAGACATAGATTGCCTGAATGAATAAAAATGCAAAGCCCAACTAAATGCTGCCTACAAGAGAACCACTTCAACTTTAAGGAAAAACACACTGAAAATGAATAAGTAGAAAAAGATATTCTGTGTATATGGAAACCAGAAAGGGAAAGGGTAGCTATATTATATTAGACAAAATGGACTTGAAGTCAAAAACTGAAAAAAAAAAAACCAGACAGAGAAAATTATTTTATAATGATAAATGGATCAGTTCACCAAGAGGATATAACAATCATAAATATAGATACACTCAGTATAAGAGTACCTAGACATATAAAGCAAATCATGTATCTGGAAGAATAAGTTTGTAAGAATAATTTGTAAAAATAATAATAGAGGACTTCAATACCCTGCTTTTAACAACAGCTAAATCATCCAGGTAGAAAATCAGTATGAAAATACGGGACATGAAAAACACTTTTGCTAAATAGGCCTGACCAACATATGCAGACCATTTCATTCAACAGCAATTGGGTTTACATTCTTTTTAAGTATACACAGAACAATCTCTATCATCTGTTAGGTCACAAAACAATTCTTAGTAAATTTAAGAAGATTGAAATCATATAAAGTGCTTTTTCTAATCACAACTGTATACGAACAAAAATTAATAACAGGAAGAAAACTAAATAATCACAAATATGTAGAAAATTAAGCAACATACTTTTGAATAATCAATGGATCAAATAATAAAATTAAAATCTAAAAATATTTGGAGACAAATAAAAATGGGAAAACAATATACCAAAACTTAATGAGATGCAGCAAAAGCAGTTCCAAGAAGAGAGTTCATAACAATAAATGCTTACATTATCAAAGCAATTTCAAAACATGTAAAAAAAATTAGGCCCTTATCCCCCACTCCCCAAAATCAACTCAAAATCAATGAAACTTGAGCATTATGCTTGAAATTGTAATACTTAAAAAATAGAATAATAATTCCTTGACATTGGGTCTTGGTAACAATTTGGGGGGGGGGATATGACACCCAAATCATAGTCAACAAAAGCAAAATTCAACATTTAGGACTATACTAAATTTAAAAGTTACTGAACAATAAAGAACACAACAAAATCAAATGGAACCTAAGGAATAAAAGAAAATATTTCTAAGCAATACATCTCATAAAGACTTATTTTTCAAAATATAAATATAACTTATACAACTCAATAAACAAATCACATGATTTTAAAAATGAACAAGAATAG
The DNA here is from genome assembly GCA_963574415.1 of Tarsius wallacei. Taxonomy (NCBI): domain Eukaryota; kingdom Metazoa; phylum Chordata; class Mammalia; order Primates; family Tarsiidae; genus Tarsius; species Tarsius wallacei. Next base: position 51,368 of record CAUYQG010096182.1, read on the forward strand.
ACTTTTTTTGCAAAAAAGATGTTAAAATGATCAACAGGTATGTTGAAATGTGCTCAACATTTCCAGTGGTCAGGAAAAAGTAAAGAAAAACTACATTGAGATATCAACATTTTACCATTAAAATGGATATTATTAAAAAACACAAGAGATAACAAATATTGTTGAGAGTGTGGAAAAAAGGGAGCCCTTATACATGATCGGTCAGAATGCACATTGATACATTCATTATGTAAAAATGTCTGGAGATTTCTTATAGAATTAACAACAGAAATGCCATATGACCTCATAATCCCATAGGTATGTATGCAAAGAAATTGAAAATTAGAATAATGAAGTCACATCTCCACTCTTTGTTCAGTGAAGCATTATTCACAATAACCAGGAAATGTAAACAACCTAAGTGTTCATCAATGAATAAATGGATAAAAACTGTGATATATACATGTGTGTGTATGCACATATATATGTGCACACATACATGCATATCCAATGGACTACTATTCACCCTTGAAAAAATAAAATCCTGTAATTCGCAACAACATGGATAAACTCTAAGGACATTATGCTGTGTGAAATAAACCAGACACAAAAAGATAAATACAGCTTAATATATCATATAGGGAATCTAAAACAGTTTTAGAAACAGAGAGTAGAATGTTGGCTACCATGGGTTAAGGGATTGAGTCATTTGAGAGTTGATGGTCAAAAGGAACACATTTCCAATTACAACATGAGCAAGTTCTGGAAATCTTATGTAAAGCATGACTATAATGAATAGTAATGAATTACAAACTTGAAAATTGCTCATAGAAATTTTAAATGTTCTCACCAAAAAAGTAACTATGTGAAATAATGAATATGTTAATAATCTTGATTGTGGTAATCATTTCACAATGTATGCATAAACCCAATCATCATGTTGTACATCTTAAATATACATAATTTTATTTATCCTATCTCAGTAAAGCTGGAAAAATAACAAAAAATAAACGACATCCCATGTTCTTGAATTGGAAGGCTTACTATTGTTAAAATGTTAACATAACCCTTAGAGATCTACAGATTCAATGAAAGCCCTGTTAGAATTCCAACAGCCTTGTCTGCAAAAATGACAAAAGCTATTGTCACCTTTATATGAAATTGCAAAAATCCAAATAGCCAAAACAACCTTGAAAAAAAAATTGGAGGATTCATATCTACTGATTTCAAAATCTATTAGAAAGCAACAATTTCAAAGTAGTGTAGTGCCAGTATAAGGATTGGTATATAGACTATGAAATAGTATTAAGAGCTTAGAGGTACACTTATACATTTTTGCCAATTAATATTTAGCAAGAGTGTCGAGACTTCAATGGAAAAATAAGTCTTTTTAGAAAATGATACTGATACATCTAAATATTCACAGGCAAAATAATGAATTTGGACTCCTGTCACACATACAAAATAGTAACACAAAATTGATCAACAAACTAAATATAAGTGCTAAAACCATAAAACTAATTAAAAAACAGTAAATCTTCATGACAAATCTCCTAGAATGTCAATGGAGTATTAGATTTAATACCCAAAATATAAGCAACAAAATAAAAGAATAAATAAATTAGACTTTGTCAAAATTAAAAAAAAATTGTGTATCGAAGGACATTAATGACAAAGTGAAAAAACAAACTAAAGAATGAAAGAAATTATTTGTAATTCACTTATAAGGGTCTAATACCGAAAATATATAAGGAACCTTTATAACACAACCATGAAAAGACAAACAATTTAAAAAGCAAGCTCAGAATTTGGATAGATATTTCTTCTAATAAGTTGCACAAATGGCCAACACATACATGAAAAAAATGCTCAACATTGTTAGTTGTTATGGAAAAACAAATGAAAATCACATTCATACCACTACATACCCAATAGAACAACTATAACCAAAAAGAAAATAAAAGGAGACTAAGTGGTGGTGAGGATTTAGAGATTTTGGAACACTTCTACCTTTGTGGGGAGAGTGAGAAATGTTTCAAACACTTGGAAAAATTATTTGGTAATTCCTCAAAAAAGCTAACAACAGAATTTCCACATAATTCCACAATGTAATCCTAGACTTGTTCCCAAAAGGACTGAACACAAGGGGTCAAACAAGTATACATATACGTAAATTCATAGCAGCACTATTCACAACAGCCAAAAGGTGGAAACACTGAAAATACTCATCAGTGTAGAATGGATGCTCAAATGTGATACATGCCTACAAGGAAATAATATTTAGTCATGAAGATAAATGATACATGTTATAATATACATGAGCCTTTAAAACATTATGCTAAGTGAATGAGGTCAAACACAAAATGTCACATACTCTATGATTGCATTTACACCTAATAGCCAAATAGATAAATTCATATAGATAGCATGGTGATTGCCAAGGCCTGGGAAGAGAAAGGAGATGGAGAATACCTAATTATGGCTATAAGGTTTCCTTTTAAGGTGATGAAAATGTTTTATAACTGGGTACCATAAATGTATTACACACCACTGGATTAATCTGAAATAATTTTCTTATGTGAATTGTACCTCAAAAAATTTAAAAGGATTAAAAGTCTAATGAAAAAGACCCCAAAACTGAAGGTTTTATGAACTATATGGAGATTGAGATATGTTACGATCTGAGTCTTTAACTTTACACATTTGTATGCTTCATTTATTTGAGAGTAGCTCATAAACATGAGTCATCTGGAATATATTTAATCTGAAATGTATAATCATTTATTGAATCCATTGACATTTGGGAGAAAAAAATGGCATGACTACTAACATTTTGAAGAATTGTCATATCTCTCATGTCTATCTGTACTCCTCAGTCCTTTTTATTGCATTTGTGCACAATATTTTTAAAAATGTGATAACAAAAATATATGAGAAAATGTTAATACTCAGTGTTTCCAGATGTAGTTTATTACTTGAACTGTGAATAGTGTCAGAATGCAGGTTTCCCTTTATATTTTGAGTGTGGAGCCTAACAAGAGGGGTAACTGACTGAAATTAACCAAAAAGTTTACTTACTGATAGATGCTGTACTGCTATTACTTAACCTTTTAAAGTTGGTACAATCTCCAGCACTTACAGGATGCAGAAAAGGCATTATAATAAAAGATAAGATATGCCATTTTCAATATCTATAAGCCCGGAGAAACAATATACATTATATTTCTTGTCACTGTAGTCAGCTTATGTAAAAATGTGCACATACTTTCTCACCAAAAGTTCTAAAGTTGAGAACATTTAAGCAGATATAGAATATTATTAAGAAATAAATATTACTATGGTTTGAGGTTTTCTGTTTAGGTCTTTGATCCATTTAGAATTGATTTTTGTGTATGGTGATAGTAGGGGTGCTGTTTCACTCTTCTGCGTGTGGTCAGCCTGTTTTCCCAGCACCATTTACTGAATAGGTTCTCCTTTCCCCAGTGGTTGTTGTTACAGGCTTTGTGGTAGATGAATTGTTGAGAAATTGAGGTTTTGCTTCCATAATCTCTATTCTATTCCATTGGTCTTTTTGCCTATTGTAGTAGCAATACCAGGCTGGTTTGATTATTGTAGCCTTACAATTAAGTTTAAAGTTTGGAAGTGTAATACTTCTTGCTTTGTTTCTTTTGCTAAGGATTATTTTGGCTACTCATGATCATTTATGTTTCCATATGAATTTCTGTATTGTCTTTTCCAGGTCTGAGTAGAATTATGTTTGTATTTATGGGTATTGTGTTAAATTTGCAGATTGCCTTGGGTAGGGTAAATATATTAAGAATCTTAGAAGACACAGGAGAACCCTTAGAGAAATTGGAATAGACAACCAATTCCTGATCAAAATCCTGAAAGTCTAAGCCACAAAAGATAAAATAGACAAGTGGGACCTCATCAAGCTAAAATGTTTCTGCAAAACAAAAGAAGCAATTAAAAGAGTGGGGAGACAGCCCAAAGAATGGGAAAAAAATACTTGCCAACTGAATATCTGTCAAAAGCCAAGCATCCAGGATCTACAAGGAAATCAAATGTGCTGGAAAAAAATAAACAAACATCTTTATTTAAAAAGTGGACAAATATAGGGATAGACACTTCTCAAAAGAAGACATATGAGCAGCCAACATATACACACACAAAAAATCTCAGCCTCACTAATCATCAAAGGAATGAAAACTGCAAACACACTGAGAGACCACCTAACTATAGTCAGGATGGCCATTATTAATAACTCAAAAGACATATGCCTGAGGGGATCCAGAAAAAAGGGAACACTTCTACACTGTTGATGAAAGTGTATACTAGTACTACCTCTGTGGAAAACAATGTGGCACTTTCTAAAATATCTAAAAGTCGACCTTCCATATGGCTCAGCAATCCTCCTTCCGGGAATATACCCAGAAGAATTCAAAACATTCTATAAAAAGGATACCTGCACACACGTTTGTTGAAGCACTATTCACAATATTAAAAACATGAAACCAACCATGATTGCCATTGGACGTGGACTAAAATAAAAAAGTATGTACATATACACAATGGAATATTACACAGCCATAAAGAAGGACAAAATTATGGACTTCGCAGCAACTTGGATGGATTCAGTGATCTATCACAGAAACATAAACTGAGCATCATATGTTCTCACTCTTAAGTGAACCCTAAACATTAATCATAATGCTACATAAAAGAAATTGACAGTAGTGGGTCACTGTCAGGGAAGGGGTGTGGCACATATCATTAAAAGTGCACCTGATACCAAACCAGACGAAGTGAAGATCAATGGGAGCCCCAAACTTTACCTGTACAATAACTACTTAAGTACCTAACCCTGAATTGTACTCCACATATTTTTTAAAAGTAAAAAATACAATAAAATAAAACATTTTCAAGTTTGTTTGATGGCCCAGGGGGAGAAAAATGCCATTAAATTCTATTAGAATGCCTAATCTGTTTTACAAACTAGTCATTGATCTATTCATGCATTTGTTTTGCTTGGTCTTGCTTTTTAAAATAATTTCTTTTTAATTTACAAAAAAATTGTATAAATTTATGGTGTACAACATGATGTTTTGATATACGTATACATTGTGGAACCGCTAAGTCAAGCTAATAAACATATATGTTATCTCACATACGTGTGATTTTTTTATGGCAAGAACGTTTTAAATCTTCTCTCTAAGCAATTTTCAAGTATGTACTTACAATATTTTTTTTGAGAGAGAGCGTCTTTCTTTGTCACCCAGGCTGGAATGCAATGGTACAATAATAGCTCATTATGGCCTTGAACTCCTAGACTCAAGGAAGTATTGGAATTATCGGTTTGATGTCACTACAACTGCCCTTGAAACATTGTTATAATAGCTATTGCCACCATCTTTTACATTAGATCTTCTTAATTTATTCCTCCAATCTAACTGAAATTTTGTATCTTTTGACCAACATCTCTCCAAACTCTTAACGCCTGACTCCCTCACCAAGTCCCTGGTAACCAACATTGTACTCTCTGCTTCTATGAATTTTAAACTACCTTCAGGCCGGATGTGGTGGCTTAAGCCTGTAATCCCAGCACTTTGGGAGGCTGAGGTGAGAGGAATGCCTGAGCTCAGGGGTTCAAGACCAGCCTGGGAAACTTGGTGAGACCTCATTTCTATAATAAATAATTTTTAAAAATAATAATAAACCAAACGTGGTAGCGAGCACCTGTAGTTCCAGCTACTTGGAAAGCTGAGGCAGAAGGAGTGCCTGAGCCCAGCAGGTCGAGACTGCAGTGGCCATGAGCGTGCCACTGCACTCCAGCCTGGGCAAAAGAGTGAGATTCCAACTCAAAAAAATAAAAATAAAAAACTACCTTCAAATACATTAGTCCATGATACATACATAGCTTCTTCCCTTTAAAGCATTACGAGATACAGTAGGTGCAAATAAACATTTTCAGGTTAGATACAATCACTTCAAAATTAAAATGAATCACAATAAAACTCTTATTTTTTTAAATGACTCTTAAAAAAAATCGTAATATTTGAATCATAGAGTTGGAATGGACTTTGCATCTACCGTGTTCAGTATGTGTTTGCTAAGAAAGCAAAGATTAATGTCTAAATAAGTTACATGGCTTTTCTGTGATGACACATATTATTAAGTGACAGGGGCAGGATTAGAACCAGAGTTGTCTGACATTTCAAAACACTGAAAAATTACATTGAATTATTTTCATTCTTAAATGATCATCACAATTTCTCAAATCCAAGACAGATAATATTTAAGTGATGTGAGCAAGAGTATACAGCTTATTGGGAGACATATGAAACATCATATCAGTCCTTAGATTATAAATATTTTTGATGTTCTATAACCTGCTATTATTTGTAAATATTTTAAGTCTACAGAGATCACCAAATAAAACATTTAGAAAGCAAATGGCATTATGCTATGGTACTTCTTTAATTGCAGAAGAAGCAGAAATAAAATATAACTTTCAGAAGACATTATTTCAATAATAGGAAATGTAACAGAGGTCATCTTCTAATGGCATGAGATGAAAAAGTTTCTGGGATTTCTGGGAAGATGGCAATGGAGCCAGTTGGACTATGCAAGTCCAAGTGTGAGTGAGGGAGTGTATAGAAAATTTTGCATACGTGTCTATGATTAAGTGGGTGTGTGAGTGGCTGACGAACTGGGGACTCAAGAGCAAGTGGCCAGGACTCTCCTGGTGAAGTGGCTGGTGCCGGAGTTGCTCTGCTTGAATCCTAGTGCTACTCAGAGTGCAGAAGCTGAGCGCCATTTTTTTTTTTTTAATCAGCAAAGCCCTCCCTGGGAGGAAGTTACTGGGAGTGACTGCCAGCTCCAGTCTCTTCCTCACCACCACTGTGCCTGGCCAGTCACTGGAATCAAAGGCTGCAGAAGGAGCACAACAAGGGAGCCAAGACAGAGCCCCACTGGAGAAGAAGAAACAGGCACCCTTCCACCAACGAGACCTGGGCAGGGAAGTGCTCTGGTTTGCTCACCACAGACCAATAGACCCAATATCAATGATGGCGTGGTGGCAGGTTAACTACTCTGGGGTTGATCATGACCCAGAGGGAATATCCTGAAAGGACAAACTCCAGAGGGACAGGACTAGTGCTGAGTCTCCGATACTCCACTTCCTACCTTGATTCATTTGTGAGACAAAAGGTGTGACCAAAAAAAGGATGAGGAAGACTCCAAAGACATCAGTGGTAAGTCCAGGGCTGACCCAATTCTCTCATCTCCTGAAATCCTCTGAATGTCAGACCCACAAGGCTGGGGTTTGACTGAGAGGGATGAACCCAGGCAGAGTCAGGACATCAACCGTGATAAGAGAAGTCTATTCCTGGATAAGGCTGACTGAGGCACCCCCTGTCAGCACCTGGGGAAGAGAAAATCACACACCTCCTCACTGAAGGGGTTCCCCCTGACCATATAAGAGTGGGAGGGAGGAACTGAAGCCTCACTTCACGAGCCACCTCCTCCTCCTTCTCTGGGTGGGACACTCAGGAGATTATAAATGAGGCTGCAGCACTGCAGGAGACAGCAGAGGAGCTTACCTGTGAGCAACTGAGAGGGACATTTACAGGACCTGTCATCAGAGGGCAAGTAGTTATTTGGGTTTTTTGGCTTGTTTCTCAGATTTTTTCAATTTTTTTTCTTCTTTCTCTTTTGCTCATGAATGTGTATGTGAGGAATCAATCTGGAATCTCCTCATGTTTTTTTTTCTTCCCTTTTTTCTGTTTATGTGTGTACATGAATGACTGAGTGTTCATCTTTCAGTTTTTGTTTGTTTTGTTTTTGGTTCTTCTCTTTTTTAGTTTAATGTGTGTGTAAATGTAAGTGTGAGCGTTCAATTTGAATTCCTTTTTTTAACTATTTTCTTTTCTTCATTTTGTATTTGGCATGTATGAGTGTGTGTGTGTGTGTGTGTGTGTGTGTGTGTGTGTGTGTGGCTGTGCTGTTTTATGTTTTTTTCTTTTTTGTTTTACCTTTGTCCATTTTGTTTTGGTTTTAATGTGTGTGTGTGTGTGTGTGTGTGTGTGTGTGTGTGTTAGATTGTATTTTTCTTTGATTTATGCTTGTATTTTTCTGTCTTTTTAAAAGCATTAGGACCAAGTGTGGTGGCTCAGCCTGTAATCACAGCACTTTGGGAGACCGAGTCAAGAAGAGTGATGGAATCTGGGTGTTTGAGACCAGCTTGGGCAACTTGGTGAGACCTTGTCTCTATAATAAATCACAAAAATTAGCCAGGGGTGGTGGCCTGCATCTGTAACTCCAGCTACTTGGAAGGCTGAGGCAGAAGGATCACCTAAGCCCAGCAGGTCAAGGTTGCAGTGGCCGTGAGCATGCCACTGCACTCCATCCTGGGTGACAGAGTGACTCCAACTGAAAAAAAGGCATGTCTTATTTCATTCTAATTTTCTCTGTTCTCCTCATTGCTATTACTGTATCTTGGACTCAGAGGGTATACACAAGTACTCCTTATATAATCACTTACAATGGTGGTGGGGAATGGGTTTCAGGGAACCCATATCAAAATAATTGTGATTTGCAAGTAGTTTCTGAATCCTAGCTCCCCATACCCCACCTTATTCGACTTTCAAAACTACAAGAGACAGCAAAGCTTCCTTCCCACAACCCTGTTCCAAAATCACCAAATTCAGAGCTCTGATCAGGGACAAATAGAGGACTGAGCAAACAACAGAAGTGAAAGTCTCTTCCACTGTCCTGAATACCAGAACTAAAGAGAAAAGAAAGAGATCTGTCACAAATGAGGAAAAGTCAGTTGAAGAACACAGGTAATTCCCACTGTAACAAAGAGAAAAATGCCTGAAAAATCAGACCTCAGAGCCCAAACAATGTAAGTTACCAATGACTGGTCCCAGAATAAAACAGGGATTAGGGAATGGATGAGAAGAGTGAATAAGACTCAAGAAAGACAAGATGAAACACTGAAAGAATGTGTAACAGAGATTTGACAATAAAAAGATTCATCCAGGAAATAAATAACAAGATGACAAGCATGAAAAGCAGAATTAATAGAGCAAAGAAAAGAATCTCAGAACTTGAAGACTAAACAATGAAATTAACCTGATCTGTAAAAAAAAAAAGGAAGAAAACTCAGAAAGAAAGAAAGAACAAAGCCTACAAGAAGTATGCAATTATATCAAGAGACCAAACCTATGCCAGAAGAAGAAATGGAAAGGAAGAACACCCTGGAACAAGAATTTCAGGAGGTTAGCCAAGAAAACTTTCCTCATCTCACCAGAGATGTGACCATCCAAACACAAGAGATGCAGAGAACCTCCACAAGACATCAAATGAGAAGACCAATCCCTAGACACATAGTAATTCCTCTACACAAAGTAGGTACAAAAGAAAAAATCCTAAAGGCAGTCAACAAGAAAGATAGGATTAGCTACTGGGGAAAACCAATCAGAAGAGCAGCAGACCTATCGGCAGAAACACCACACTCTAGAAGGAATGGAGTCCATTATTTAATGTCTTCAAAGATAAACAATATCAACGAAGAATTTTCTACACAATCAAGCTCAGCTTCATCAGTGATGGAGAATTAAAATCCTTCTCAGACATCTGGTTCCAAAGAGATTATGCAGCTTCCAGACCAGTTCTATAGGAGACACTTAAAAAGGTAGTAAACACAGAAGGGAAAAAAAAAAAAAAAAGAATGACCACGCACTTTCCAAGAGAACAGGAGAACACAGAATCAACAGAGAATACATCATGACTGCAATCTTGAAAACACACACAAACATCAATCTAAAAGTTGAAAGAAAAAAAAGGAACAATAAAAAACCTCATGATGGGGATAAACAATCACATTTCAATAGTCAGCCTGAATGTGAATGGACTAAATGCACCACTGAAAAGACACAGAATGGCAAACTTGATAAAAACTATGACCCAATACTTTGTTGCAACCAGGAAACTCATATCATAGCAAGGAAAACACAGACCCAAAGTTAGAGGATGAAAAACAAATTTCCAGATGAATGAAACACAAAAGAAGGCAGGAATGTGATCTTACTATCAGACAAGGCAACCTTTAAGTTATAAAAAATTTAAAAATATGCAAAAAGACATTACATAATGATAAAAGGTTCAGTTCATAAACAAGAAGTATCCATCTTATACATGTATGCACCCAAAACAGGAGTACAGCATTTATAAAGCAACTGCCAAGAACACTTCCCTCAACAGCCACATAATATACATTCTACTCATCACCACATGAAATGTACTCCAAGATCGAACATATCCTCGACCATAAATCAAGCATAAACAAATTTCATAGCATCAAAATACTGCCATGCACCTTCTCAGAACACACTGAAATAAAAGGAAATATCAACTCTAACAAAATTCCCCCAACACCCACAGAGACATAAACACTAAGCAGCTTGATGTTGAATGATTATTGGGCCAACATAGAAATCAAAACAGAAATTGAAAGATTCCTGGAAACAAATGAAAATGAGGAAACATCTTACCAGAACCTCTGGGATGCCATGAAAACAGTTCTAAGAGAGGAATTTATATCTCTATGAACACATCAAGAAAATGGAAAGATCACAAGTTAACAACCTAACAAGCTCAGGGAGTTGGAAAGGCAAGACCACCAAAACCTTAACTTTAGCAGAAGAAGCCAGATCACCAAAGCAAAAGTCCAAACACAGGACATAGAAGACAAAAAATGGCATAGAAAAAAATCAACAAAACAAAAAGCTGGTTCTTTGAAAGAATAAACAAGATTGATAGATACCTAGCCAGACTGACAAAGAAAAAGAGAGAAAAAGTCCAATCGGAAATGTAAAAGTCAAATCACAACTGACCCAGAAGAAATACAAAAGATGATCGCACGACTATGCCCACAAGTATGGACACAAACTTGATATTCTAAATGAACTGGAGGACTTTCTGACCTACCAAAGTTGAAATAAGTAGAATGCTGAGACACTAAATAGACCATAAAAACCCAGAAAATTGACTCTGTCATAAGAAAACTACCTACAGGACAACCCTTTTGGGTTCTCTCTCACTATGGAAGATTTTCTGTCCTCTCAATAAATCTTGCTTTCTAAAGAAAGAGAGGGAGAGAGAAGAAAGAAAGAAATATATAAAGAAAGAAAGAAAGAAAGGAAGGAAGGAAGGAAGGAAGAAAGAAAGAAAAAAGAAAACTACTTCCAAAAAAAGTCCTGGAGCAGAAGACTTTCCAGCAAAATTTTACAAAACATACAAGGAGATTTTACCAATCCTATAGAAAGTATTGAGAAAGATGGAATTCTCCCCTTTATCATTTTATGAAGCTAACATCACACTGATACCCAATCGAAGTAAAAATCCAACAAAAAAAGAGAACTATAGGCCAGTATCCCTAATGAACACAGATGCAAAATTCTCAACAAGATTCTAGCAAAGCAGATCCAACAAAACTTCTCAAAAACATCCACCATGACCAAGTAGGTTTCATCCCCAGGATGCATGGCTGATTCAACATTCATAAGACCATAAGTGTAATTACTCAACAGATGTAAAAACAAAAACCATATGTTTATATCATTAGATGCAGAAAAAGCCTTTGATAAAACACAGCATCCCTTCTTGATAAAAACCCTTGAACACCTAGGCATAGAAGGAACATACCTCAAAACAGTGAGTGCCATCTACAATAAACTCACAGTCAGCATATTGCTAAGTGGTCAGAAACTGGAGCATTTCACCTGAAAACTGGAACAAGATAAGGCTGCCAACTGACACTCCTCCTGTTCAACATTGTGTTGGATGTTCTAGCAATAGCTATCAGACAAGAGAAGAAAATCAGGAGTATCCAAATCAGAAAAGAAGTTAAATTATGCTCCTTACTGATGATATGATCCTATATCTCAAAAATCCAAGACAATCTGTCAAAAACCTCCTTGCACTGATAAAGGACTTTGGCAAAGTCTTGGGATATAAAATAAACGTGTAAAACACAGTTACATTCTTATACACCATCAAAAATGGATAGAGAACCAAATAAAAAGCACAATCCCATTCACAATAGACACAAATGAAATGAAATACCTCGACATTTTTCTAACCAGATAAGTAAAACACATTTACAATGAAAACTACAAAACACTGCTCAAAGAAATCCAAGAAGACACAATCAAATGGAAAAATATTCCATGCTCCTGGATAGGAAGAAACAACATTGTTAACATGTCCCTCCTGCCAAAGGCAATCTACAGATTCAATGCAATACCCATTAATCTACCAACATCATTCTTCTCAGACCTGGAAATGACAATACAGAAATTCATATGGAAGCATAAAAGACCACGAATAGCCAAAACAATCCTTAGCAAAAGAAACAAAGCAGGAGGTATCACACTTCCAGACTTCAAACTTTACTATAAGGCTACAGTAATCAAAACAGTCTGGTATTGGTACAAGAACAGGCACATGGACCAATGGAACATGATAGAGATTCCGGAAGCAAAACCTCAATTCCTCAACCAACTCATCTTTGACAAAGCCTCCAATTGTAACCACTGGGGAGAGGAGAACCTATTCAGTAAATGGTGATGGGAAAACTGGTTGACCACATGCAGAAGATTGAAACAGGACCCCATATAACCATACACAAAAATTAACTCTAAATGGATCAAAGAACTGATTGTAAAACCTCAAACTATAAGAATCTTAGAAAACACAGGAGACACCCTTATGGAAATTGGAACTGGAAACCAATTCCTGTTCAGAACCCTAAAGGCCAATACCTAAAGGCATAAAATAAACAAGTGGGACCTCATCAAATTAATGAGCTTCTGCAAAGCAAAAGAGAACAGGAAGACAGCACATAGAATGGGAAAAAATATTTGCCATCTGTATATCTGACAAAGGCCCAACATCTAGAATCTACAAGGAATTCAAACGTGCCAAAAGGAAAAAACCAAGCAGTCCTATTAACAAGTAGGCAAAAAACATGAACAGACACTTCTCAAAAGAAGTTATACAGACAGCCAACAGACACATGAAAAAGTGCTCAGCCTCACTCATCATCAGAGAAATGAAAATCAAAATCACACTGAGATACCACCTAACCCCAGTAAGAATGGCCAGCATTAAGAAAACAAACAACAACAGATGCTGGCGAAGGATCAGCAAAAAGGGAATGCTTCTACACTGCTGGTGGGAATGCACACTATTACAACCTCTTTGGAAGACAGTGTGGCAATTTCTGAAAGAACTAGAAATTGACCTTACATATGACCCAGCAATCCCCCTACTGGGAATACACCCACAGGAACTCAAATCATTCTACAAAAAAGATACCTGCACACTCATGTGTTACAGCTCTATTCACAATAGCAAAAACATGGAACCAACCGTGTTGCCCATCGAAGCTGGACTGGATAAAAAAAACGTGGTACATATACACAATGGAATATTATGCAGCCATAAAGAAGGACAAACATATGGACTTCGCAGCAACTTGGATGAATTTAGGGTTGATCGTACTCAGTGATCTGTCACAGAAACAAGGAACAGAGTACCATATGTTCTTACTCATAAGTGGACCTTGAACGATTATCACAATACTATAAGAAAGGGATTGGCAGTAGTGGGAAACTGCCAAGGGAAGGGGGGTGGGATTGGCAGTTGAGGGAAACTGATAGGGGAGAGAAGGGCACACCTCATCAACATGGGTACCTGCATGATCAACATTTGTATACCTAACCCTGAATTGTACCCCACATCTTTACAATTTTAAAAAATATATTCTGTAAACCACATTGTAAACAGAAAAAAAAAAATTTCTAGAAAGGAAAGGATCCAGCCAAGTAAGCAACATCATGTCTGAAAATAAAAATTAATTTTTATATGCAAAGAGTACAAGGAAAAAAAGAAGAAGGCGAGGCAAATTTTAGGAAAGCAATAAAATCTGTAGGAGAAAAGAATAGTTGAAGTAAAAAGCAAACTCAAATATAGAATGATTTTAAACGATTGAAAAGACAGAGGTTGGGGCACTCTATCTACAGAGAAGAAAATATAATCTTATCACACCATTTTCCCCAGGACTGAGCAATATTTGAATCATCAATACAAGTTATTGGTTTCCAATCCTAGAGTTTACCTACGGGTAAAACATGGGATACTTTGCTACAATTGCATAACAAAATGTAAATGTTTGCAGCACAAACAAAAGCAAAGGTTATTGACAGGTGAGATGTGCAAAGGGAAAGGAAAGGCAGAGAAATTGCGGGGACACAAAGGTTTTATGCATAGAGAAAATCATGAGATTAGGGTGAATGTTGATAAAACAAGAAAATAGTCCTATTTCTTGAGAAATATTGTCTGTATGTTGGACACTAAAGCCTGCAAATGCATTATTCCACTTAGCCATCACAAGCAACCACACGAGATGGGTATTATCCTTTTCTCTGATTTACAGATGAGAAAACAGAGGCATAGGAAGGCTGTGCAAATTACTCAGGGTTGCAGAGCTGATAAGCGGAAGAACAGGGATTCCAACCCTGGAGCTTCGTTTCCAGAACCAATTTAGCCACCGTGTTACCATCTTCCAATAAAGCTAGCAAAATTACATGAAGTTCTAAAACAAAAACAGAAAAATGAATGAAATGAATATAATGTTTTGGAAAGGAAAAGGAGGGGAGGGTTCATGGAAGTAGAAATTTCTTATCCTTCCTCAAGCCAGGATGGTAAAAATATTCTCTAAAATGGATACGTCACGATACAGCAGAAAAAGCATAAAGTTTAGAATTTAGGAAGTAACATCGAAGTAGCTAAAAACTGTGTCTGGAGCGGGCAACTAAGGTTGGAAGGGTTGAATTTCAGTATTATTCAAATTGTTATCATGTTCATGTATGATTTTAATAAAAATTAAAGAAGATTTCTATTGATTGGAAATAGTTTCGGCTGTGTAAATGCATCAAAACATGAAATCAAAATCATCTTAGTATCTCTCACACATTTGTTAAAAGTTGCATTATTAGTATTATAATTTTTAACTTGACTTTTTTTTTAAATGTCCAAACCAAGACTATACTTTCAGGGATCATTTCTGTACTTCATTACTAGAGAAGTTCCTTTGAACGTGTAGAGCATCAGAAATCACAAAAAGATGCAGTGTTCTTTCCTGAGTGTGAAGCTGGCACTTGGTGTCTTGCAGTAACTGCTGTTTACCATTGGTGATCGTTCTTCTTTTCTTCCAGGAGAGTAAGAGGGAGAGGATGCTTTTTTTAAAATGTCCAAAACATGAATTTTTTTCCTGGTAATATTGCTGCACATGGCAGAAAGTGCAGGACTATTAAAAGCAAACTGGGCCAGGTGTGGTGGCTCATGCCTATAATCCCAGCACTTTGGGAGGCTGAGGCA
Source organism: Tarsius wallacei (assembly GCA_963574415.1). Classification (NCBI taxonomy): domain Eukaryota; kingdom Metazoa; phylum Chordata; class Mammalia; order Primates; family Tarsiidae; genus Tarsius; species Tarsius wallacei. Next base: position 66,794 of record CAUYQG010096182.1, read on the forward strand.
GGAGGAATTGCTTGAGTCCAGGAATTGCTTGAGATCAGCCTTGCCAACATAGTGATACCTCATCTCTACAAAATTTTTAAAAATTAACCAGGTGTGGTAGCACACACCTGTGGTCCCAGCTACTTAGGAGGAGGCTGAGGCAAGAAGATTGCCAGAACTCAAAAGTTTAAAGCTGCAGTGAGCTGTGACTGTGCCACTGCACTCTAGCCTGGTCAACAGTGGGACCTTGGCTCAAAAAAAAAAAAGAAACAAACAAACTAGATTTCAACCCTACCTGTAAGAAGCAATTCTGATTACAAAATGTAGACAGTTCTCCGCAGCCAGGGAACAGAATCCTTGATCTTCTGGAAGTGTAATAAACTATTGAGAGCAAATGAATCAGACACCAGTATGCCAGAAAGAGTCCAAATGTCTCTCTGTGATAGTTTTGTTTTTACAGGGCTAATCTCATGAATGTTGCAGTAGGCACAGTGCTGTGCATTTTTACTCCCGGTTATCATACTTTTATATATGCTTACTACATGAAAGCAAGCATTTTTATGCTCTCTTTGACATGAAGTTTTTTTCTTTGATGAGCCTAGTAAAGGCAATCAGAGGGCCACTGCCTAAGAAACTCACTCATCAGGCGTACACATATTGGGCTGATGCAAAAGTTCATAGCAATGTTGTGCTTGCCCATGGAATGCAAATGTTTCACGATGGTTACCTGGTCACAGTTCATCACATTTGTCAAGTCTCAGGTTGACTGAAGCAGATCATCGTGGATTAAAGCATTTAAACAGTCTTCATTAGACCATATGGTCTTCCTGAATGTGGAAAATCACTCAGGTAAAAGTGGCCCTTTTGAAATGACAAAAGAATTTTCTTTCCGTGCTTTCCCTGATGGCATTCTCCCCAAAATGACACAAATGTTGCAAGCCACCTCCACTGCCTTTATTCTTCCATTAAACTCAAACAGAAAAATATGTCAAAAGTGTTCGTTTTTTTCCACTTGACGCACCCTCTTCTTTAGCCCACAAATAGTACTAACTTTTTTTTAAAGTGCAAAATGCAAAGCATATTTACAAGCACAACATTGTCACTCCAAATGACAAATGACAAACAATAAACAAACTCCCAACATTGCAGTGTTGCCATGCCAAAAACAAATGCTACAAACTTATGCATCAACCTAATATATCTATGTACTCTATCTGCCTACCTACCTGCCTAATAGCTATCTATATTAGCTCAGGCTGCTATTTTTAAAAATGCCATAGACTGTTAGGCACGGTACCTCATGTCTGTAATCCCAGCACTTTGGGAGACTGAGGTGGAAGGATTGCTTGAGCCCAGGAGTTCGAGACCAGCCTGGACAACATAACAAGATCTCATCTCTACAAAAATTTTTTTTAATTAGCTGTGCACCTGTAGTCCCAGCTACTCAGGAAGCTTAGGCAGAGTATAGCCTGAGCTCAGGAGGTTGAGGCTGTGGTGAGCCATAATCACGCCACCGCACGCCAGCATGGGCAACAGAGTTGGACCCTGATTCAAAAAAAAAGATTTGAAATGTCCTCAAATTAATCTGTAGATTCAATTTAATATCCATCAAAATCACAAGATAATTTTATAGGGTTTAGACAATTTTCAGCAAATTTTAACTACATTGCACAAAAAAATTCAAGTCATTTTCCTACTTTTTTAAATCAAAATTTTTAAACATATGGAAACCAAACCATTTTAAAAAATAATGCACTGGTTAGCCTATCTAATTTCGTAAAACTCAATACAGCACAAGTGAAGAATAAGCATATCAATGGTTCAGAACAAAGTGTCCAGAAAAATTATAAATAAGAAAGTCAACAAATGAGAAAATAACTGTTCAGTATAGGGGCTAGAAAAACTAGTGAACAAGTTGGACTGCCAAATCAAATCTTACAGACAAATGTCAGGGGGAAAAATCAGAACGAGCAGGAACCAGATACCACACACAGACAGAAACAGTAAGCTGCCCACATGGCTGAAGATGAATCCTATGTGTGCTCTGGTCTTGGGCAAAAAGTGTGGAGATGCCTCCTCAAGGTCCATGAACCCAAGGTTCAGTGAAATTTCATTAAACCATTTAGCCTTTGCCAGTGTTGATCCCTATGGTAGCCACTGCCTGAATCCTCATACTTGCTTTCAAAGTTTTTATGTCCCCCTGGAACACAGAGCAGAAGGTAGCGTCTACATCAGGTATCTGAGTGTAGGATCAATGTCACATCTCAGAATCCAACTCTCAGATCCAATTAAGTGATTGTAAGTAAGGACCCACCTGTGAGAAAACTCACTAGCAAACACGTCTTCTGTAATTGGGTTTGGCACTTCTTCCAAAGGGTATTATATTGTTTTGAAGGCTGAAATCTATAATAACATATACTTTTCTGTGGTACCAATCCTAATGCCTTGAAATTTTCATGCTGTGTATACACAGAAAGTTTCAGTGTAAGCAAACCACTCAAGAGCAGTCTCACCCAGACAAGGTCCAGTGGAAAAAAAAAGTCACTACTTAAGATATGTTTTGCACCAGGCCTATAATTTTCTCTATTTTACTTTGAATTAATCTTGATCCCACGCTTAAAGAATCTGAGATTAAGAACAAATCATTCTGGAAAAGGATAGGCTGAAAAAAAAGAAGAAAAAACAAATCAAAGAACAGAGGTGAAAATTCATAACTAATACAGAAAAAGAATTAAGGAAACACTAAGTAAATGAGTAAGAAAGAGAGATTCTCTGCAATTATTGGAGAACACCCCTTCACAATAAAAATGATCTCTATCATGACTCTGGTATTTTCTCTTGAAAAAGCCTTACAGTCCAGACATTGTATAGATTCCTATCTCTGAATATTCACCCCTTTTCTATCCCAATTTCTTTGTCTGAAATAAAACTCCACTCACCTAAAGAACCTCTGTTCCGGGATGTTGTGCCTGGTGTTTACCAGATATGTAGTGAGAGGGAAAGCTGAGCCCTTAGTTACAGATTTTTTTCCTTGATCTCATCTCTTTCCAGGGTGGTGATTATTGTGTTTTTTTCAGCATCAATGACAGTGTCTCCAAGAAAAACCTCTAAACATCTTTTCTCAGCATAACTTATCCAAATGAATTATGAGCGTTTATGGAGAATATCTCAAGATGCTATCAGAAGTAGCTGGAAGAAAAAGTTTTCTGAACTCCCTACAGGGGTGAAGTCAAATAATTGTGAGCCTAAAAAATAAGTGATTCGAGAACAAACACATGATCCTGCCTGTATTCCAAAGAAAACTCTGTGGGGCATATTTCCTGGAAGAGAATTCTTAGATTCTTAAAAACATTATTAGTTCCACCTATTAAGATTTGGTAGAAAAAAAGAGGTCTTCCACGGATAGCGTGTGTGGGATATATAAATAAGGTAGCAAGTGTTGACTTAGAACCCACTATGAAAGGTAAAATAGGCAAGCATATTAACTTCATAGCAACTTGAATGGATTTAGAGTCTATCATACCCAGAGATCTATCGCAGAAACAAAGAACAGAGTACCATATATTCTCAGTCATAAGCAGACCCTGAACATTTACCATAATACTATACAAAAAGGATTGACAGTAGCAGGATACCGCCGGGGTGGTGGTAGGGGGGGCACATCTATAAGCGTACCTGATCTCAAACCAGGCAAAGTGGCGACCAAAGGGAGGCCCAAACTTTACCTGTATGATGACCACTTGTATAGCTAATCCAAAATTGTACTCCACATCTTTAAAATAAAAAATAAAAAAAGAAAGGTAAAATAAATGAGATGAGGCTGTGTGGTGGAAGGCAATTTACTACAGACCAAGAGTGTATGGGAGCGATGAAATGGGAATACAGATCACTTGCTCAATAAATGTCATTGTAAGGAGGTAAGCAGAGTTTCGTGGGGCAAAGGGAGAGTTTAAATACTGATGGGTAAGAGCTGTTAGAGCAGGATTTGTTGAATTACAGTAAACATATTTAATATTTATTTGATCAAGATCCATCATTAGTTTATGTTAGTTAGGAGTATGATCTATGGTACATAGATAAAGGAACTAATCTTAATTTTAAAGAGGAATATATCACCCATCTAACATAAGTGTAGGAAAAAAAGAATGAGCGGAAAGTGAGGATTCATCTGAACTGTGGAAGGAAATCGATTTCTCAACAGATGGTTTCAACTACTCTAAGAAGGAGGCAAGCATATTTGAAAGAGACAGAGAAGCAGAGAGGTTTGAGTGTAACAGCGTAATCAAAAGCACAGCAGTGAATAATGGCAGAAAGAGTTGAAAGATGAAGCAGAAGATACTTTTTGGACAGAATAATAGCAGGAATCCAGGTTATATCCAAGGAAATACTTATGTCTGACACCAATCTATCTAGCTGTATATCCAGCTACACAAAACTTCCATACTATAGCTATGGAGGAACAGTGGGCACTAGATTCAATACTGAATTTTTCTCAGGTCAGAGTCATGGAACAACAATGTAAAAGGAATTATGGATACTGAAAAAGACTAAAAGGTTTGACAAAAATATTACACTAAAGGACGGAAGAAAGCAAGGGAGGGAGAAAGGGAGAAGCGGAAAGAAAGAAAGAGAGGGAGAGTGGGACAGAGGGAGAGAGGAATAAGTTGGCATGACATAAACTGAGACTATGTGTGTGTGTGTGTGTGTGTGTGTGTGTGTGTTTTGCACCAGGCCTTTTGATATATATATATATCAAAAGCTAATGACAGATAGCAAGCTATAGAGAAAAAGAACTGCTGGGTTCGGTGGCTCAGTCTGTAATCCCACGCCTTGGGAGGCTGAGGTGAGTGGATTGCCTGAGCCCGCGGGTTCAAGACTCGCCTGGGCAACTTGGTGAGACCTCATCTCTACAATAAATCAAAAAATTAGCCGGGCGTGGTAGCGCGCTGCCTGTAATTCCAGCTACTCGGAAGGCTGAGGCGGAAGGATCGCCGGAGCCCAGCGGGTCGAGGCTGCGGTGGCCGGGAGCGGCCACTGCACTCCAGTCTGGGCAACAGAGTGAGACTCCAACTCAAAAAAAAAAAAAAAAAAAAATTTGCAAAACACACATCTGTTACTAAAAATATCCAAAGAACACTTAAAACTCAACAATAAGAAAATGAACAACCTGATTAAAAAGTGAGCTAAAGATCTTAACAGACACCTCACCAAAAAAGATTTACAAATGGCAAGTAACATATGAAAATATGTTCCACATCGTATGTCATGAGGGAATTGCAAATAAAACGAGATACCACAAGACACCTATTATACCCAGAAGAACTCAAATCACTCTATAAAAAAGATACCCACACACATATGTTTATTGCAGCATTGGGCACGGTATCAAGAACATGGAACCAACTGTGCTGCCCATCAAAAGAGGACTGGATAAAAAAATGTGGTATATACACACGATGGAATATTACACAGCCATAAAGAAGAACAAAATCATGAACTTCACAGCAACTTGGATGGACTTAGAGTCTATAATACTGAGTGATCTGTCACAGAAACAAAGAACTGAGTAGCACATGTTCTCACTCTTAAGTGGACCTTGAACAATTACTGTAATACCATAAGAAAAGGATTGACAGTGGCGGGATACTGCCGGGAGGCAGGCAGGGAAGCTGGATTGGCAGTAATTGGAATCTGCCTGGGGAAGGGAGGACACACCTCATCAACAGTGGTACCTGCATAATGAACATTTGTATACTTAACCCTGAATTGTACCCCAAATCTTTAAAATAAAAAAATTTAAATTTAAAAAAAATAATCAAAACATAAATAAAAGTATTTTTCTTGATGTAGACAATCTAAATATATGACAGCTAACATTATTTAAAATTAATTAAGAACTCTATTTTCTTTATTTTAATAATTGTAAAAAAAAAAAGAATTGTCAAAATTCAAAACATTGACACCAAATGCTGTTGATGATGTAGAGGATAAGAAATGGTGCATCAAAGGAAACAATCAACAGTGAAAAATCAACCTATACAATAGGAGAAAATGTTTAAAAATCATATATCCGATAAGGGGTTAATATCCAGAATATACAAAGAACTCCTACAACTCAACACCAAAAATAAGTAAATAAACAAACAACAAAACAAATAACTTGATTTTAAAATGGGCAAAGGACTCAGATAGCTATTTCTCCAAAAAAAGATATGCAAATGGCCAGCAGATTCATGAAAAGATGCTGAACATCATCAGTCATTAGACAAATGCAGATAAAAACCAAAACCATTAGGATGGCCATCATAAAAAGAACAAAACAAAACCAGAAAATAACAAGTCCTGATGAGGATGTGGACAACGGAACCTTAGCACTGTTGCTGGAAATGTAAAATGTTATAGCCACTATGGAAAATAGTATCATCGTTCCTCAAAAAATTAAAAATAGAATTACCATGTGATTCAGAAATCCCACTTCTGGAAATATATGCAAAAGAACTGAAAGCAGGGCCTCAAAGAGATATTTGTACACCCATGTTCACTGCAGCATTATTTAGAATAGGCAAGAGGTCCAAGAAACCTAAATGTCCCCTGAAGGATGAGTGGATAAATAAAATTATGTATATACATACAATAAAAAGTCATTCAGCTTTTATTTATTTGTTTGTTTGTTTAGTTGGAGTCTCACTCTGTCGCCCAGGCTGGAGTGCAGCGGCATACTCAGGCCACCACAGCCTCGACCTGCTGGGCTCAGGTGATCCTTCCCTGTCAACTTTCCAAATAGCTGAAACTACTGGCACACGCCACCGCACCCAGCTAATTTTTTGACTTATTGTAGAGATGAGGTCTCCTCAAGTTGCCCAGGCTGGTCTCGAACCCGAGCTCAATCAATCCTTTCACCTCGGCCTCCCCAAATGCTGGGATTATAGGCGTGAGCCACCGTGCCCGGCCCCATTCAGCTTTTAAAAATAAGGAAGTGGGACTCAGGCAGCGGAGGGCCCCCCCTCACCCCTCGTTGTCTGTACTGAGGGGGGAATGAGGAGATGCCGACCCAGAGGGACAGCAGCACCATGTCCCACATGGTTGCCGGCAGCAGCATCGGCAACCACTCTCATCAGGTCCCGGTGAAAGCCTACTACCCTGGGGATATTGTGATAGCACATTTTGAACCTTCCATCTCCTTTGAGGGCCTTTGCAATGAGGTTCCAGATATGTTCTTTTGGCAATGAACAAAAAAAATTTTTTAATTAGCTGTGCGTGGTGGCACGCCCCTGTAGTCCTAGCTACTTGAGAGGCTGAGGCAGGGTTGCCTGAGTCTGGGAGGAGGAAATGGATAGATGAGGAAAGTGGAAAAAATATATAGGTGCATTGAAAAAAGAACAAAGCCGAGCTTGGTGGCTCAGCCTGTAATCCCGCGCCTTTGGGAGGCTGAGGTGAGTAGATTGCTTGAGCCCGTGGGTTCGAGACCCGCCAGGGCAAGCAAGACCTCATCTCCACAATAAATCAAAAAAAAATTAGCCGGGCGTGGTAGCACGCGCCTGTGGTTCCAGCTACTTGGAAGGCTGAGGCGGAAGGATCGCCGGAGCCCAGCAGGTCGAGGCTGCGGTGGCCGGGAGCGGCCACTGCACTCCAGTCTGGGCGACAGAGTGAGACTCCAACT
>CAUYQG010096185.1:0-20200 GCA_963574415.1 Tarsius wallacei
TTTTAAAACTAGTTTTTTTTTTTTTTTTTTTGAGTTGGTGTCTCACTATGTCGCCCAGACTGGAGTGCAGTGGCCGCTCCCGGCCACCACAGCCTCGACCTGCTGGGCTCCGGTGATCCTTCCGCCTCAGCCTTCCGAGTAGCTGGAACTACAGGCGCGTGCTACCACGCCCGGGTAATTTTTTTGATTTATTGTGGAGATGAGATCTCACCAAGTTCCCCGGGTGGGTCTCGAACCCGCGGGCTCAGGCAATCCACTCCCCTCAGCCTCCCAAGGCGCGGGATTACAGGCTGAGCCACCAAGCCCAGCTTAAAACTAGTTTTAATAATAGTCAGTTGTTTCCTTACATGTTGTTCCTTAGTCACTGTAAGTTATTAATTTTATGAATCATTGTAAAAATTAGGAATCTACAAGTATGTGTTCCATAAAGAACATAAATCTACATATTCTATTTATAACATGTAAATTTTTAGAGTTCTACATGTAACATGTTATATGACATAGACCTCTTAGGAGGAAGAGGAGCTCAAAAATGCAATTAATCTAAAAACATCTTTGCCTGAATATTGTCCAAACAACTTCAAATTGGATACCAGGTGCAATGGAAGTACATCTTTAATGTAATTTAAATTGTTTACAAAATGAATGCAAGTAGTATACTTTAGTAGGTGTTTTTACCCTTTGTGTTCACACACATGGGGCCATGAAATACTCCAAAGAACCACCTTTGGGCCTGCTGAGACCGGGCTTCCCACCAGCTCATCTAATAGCTAGTAGTGCTGCTGTCTTGCTGGGCCTCAGTTTCCCTCTGGCTAACCATGAGAGGTTGACTTAGCTGATGTCTAACGTTGCTTTTCCTTGGTGAGTCCTAGGCCGCAGTTCATCTGAATCTGGTTGGAGCTGAGATGGGTTTACTGCACAGTCCTCTCTTCCCCGCCCTGGGCCTACTGACTTCATTCATCATCTTCACCTCCATTGTCTCTGTTTTGAAATCATTTGCACTGATTCTGAATGCTTCCATCAGTCTTCTATCAGTCCTTCCATCAGTCTTCCGTCAGTCCTTCTATTCTTCTATCAGTCCTTCCATCAGTCCTGACATCAGTCTTTCATCAGTTTTCCATCAGTCCTGACATCAGTTTTCCATCAGTCCTTCCATCAGTCTTCCATCAGTTCTTCTATTTTTCCATCAGTTCTTACATCAATCTTCCATCAGTCCTTCCATCAGTTCTTCTATTCTTCTATCTGTCCTTACATCAATCTTCCATCAGTCTTTCACCAGTCCTGACATCAGTCTTCCATCAGTCCTTCCCTCAGTCCTTCCATCAGTCTTTCATCAGTCCTTTCATCAATCCTTCCATCAGTCTTTCCATCAATCTTTCCATCAGTCTTCATATCAGTCCTTCTATCAGTCCTTCCCTCAGTCCTTCCATCAGTCCTTCCATCAGTCCTTCCATCAGTCTTTCCATCAGTCTTCCATCAGTTCTTTCCTCAGTCGTCCCCCAGTCCTTCCATCAGTCTTCATGTCAGTCTCCCATCAGTTCTTCTATCAGTCTCGCACTTATGCTTGAATCCCGCCTGCAGAGATTCTGATGTAATTGACCTGGGCGAGGCTGGAAAGTCAGGGTTCTTAAACTTCCCAGGTGATTGTAATGTGTAGTCATGGCGGAGACTCCATGATGTAAAACTTTACCACAATTTCTGATACATAGTAGGTACTCAGTAATTGGAAGACAACATTATGGGAGTTCAGTGCATGAAATAATTTTAGGTAAACTGGAGGGGAGAGATTCTTGGGGAAATTTCATGAAGGCAGTGGCATATGACCAAGTCCTTAAAGAAAAGGGTGGTGACAACAGAGTGAGCAGAAAGATCTGGAAGCGGTTTCTCAGTATAACACACATGTCCATGGGTTTGGACTTCTTCCTCAAAGAGTTGAAGGTCCCAACCCTGATTGAATGTGCCTGAGGATGTTATGTGTATTATCTATTGCTGTGTAACAAATTCCCTTAATCTTGTATCTTAAAGTAATAATATTAATTACCTTTTACTGTTTCTGCGGGTCAGAAATACAGAAGGGGCACAGAAGGGATGGTATATTTCTGCTCATCAGTATCTGGGGCCTTACCTGAAAGAACTGGGGTCATAATCACCTGCGAGTTCATTCATTCTCATGTTGTCTTAGTCCATTTGGGTTGCTATAGCATAATACCGTCATGTAGGTAGCTTACAAATAACAAAAATTCATTTCTCACAGTTCTAGGGGCTGGGAATTCCAAGATGAAGGCATTATCAGATTAGGTGTCTGGTGAGGGCATTTGCTAGGCTGGTGACTGCCAATTTCTTGCTGTGTCCTCATATGACAGAAAGGGAGAGCTAGCTCTCTGGGGTCTCTTTTATAAGAGCACTAATCCTGACCCTAAGGGTGGAGCCCAAAGGCCTGCATCCTAATACCAGCACCGTGGGTAGTAGATTTCAATGTATGAACTGGCAGTGGTATCTCCTGCCTGCAATCCCAGCATTTTGCGAGGTTAAGGTGGGAGGATCATGTAAGTCCAGGAGGTTGAGATTGCAGTGAGTCGTGATCACGCCACTGCCATCCAGCCTGCTGGGTGACAGTGAGACCCTGATTCAAAAAAAAAAAAATTGCAGACATCTTCAAAATTATATACATGTGTATTCATACATAGGAAAAGAATGAGAATGATGCATACCAAACAAAGTGATCATTTCAGGAGAGGGGAGAAGGGACTTCCACTTTTAAAAAATAATGAATTTCAGTATTGTTTGAGTTTTTAAAAAGTTAGTGTATGTAACTGCACTACTTATAGAGCTAAAATGCTTTTTTTGGAGTTGGCGTCTCACTGGAGTACATACAGTGGCACAATCACGGCTCACTACAGCCTTGAGCTTCTGGGCTCCAGCCATCCTCCTGTCCCAGCCTCCTGAGTAGCTGGGACTATAGGCATGTGCCACCACACCCTGCTAAAACTACACATACTTTTTATTTTTATTTTATATTATTATTTTTGAGCCACCCAGGCTGGAGTGCAGTGGCATGCTCTTGGCCACCCCAGTGTCGACCCACGGGGCTCCAGCGATCCTTCCGTCTCAACCTTCCAAGTAGCTGGAATCACAGGAGCATGCCACCACACCTGGCTAATTTTTTGATTTATTGTTGAGATGAGGTCTCACCAAGTTGCCCAGGCTGGTCTCAAACCCTTGGACTCAGGCAATCCTCTCACCTCGACCTTCCAAAGTTCTGGGATTACAGTCTTGAGCCACCACACCCAGCCTACACATACTTTTTAAAAGAAGAGATCTTTGTAGTATGTAGTATTGGCTGGGGGGAGGGCAGAGGTGGAGTTACTTCCATAATTAGCTATTTTCTGCTCTATTTTACAACTGGTTCTATACAGTGGTGAGACTCCCTCAGCTTAGGGAGTAGAACAAGCAACCAGACTTAGCCAAGTGGGAAAGAGGGGAGAAGAGTGGGGGAGTCCAGTCAGAGGAGAGGTAGGGTAGGTTGTAGTGGGATAAGATCCCCATCTGGGTGGGTTCTGTATGGGCTCCGGGAGCCAAGGAGAAGTTCCGACAGAATCTTCAGGAGCCTTCGCCAATTGTTCCATTAATGAATAGGTAACACTGTGATTATTTATTTTTTAATTTTCAAAATGTTTTTGAGTTGAGGTCTCACTCTGTCACTCAGGTAGGAGTGCAGTGGCACTATCATGGCTCACAGCAGCCTCAGCCTCCTGGGCTCAGGTGATCCTTCTGCCTCAGCCTCCTGAGTAGCTGGGACAACAGGCACACCCCACTAATTTTTTTTTAAACTTTATATAGAGATGAGGTCTTGCTATGCTGCCCAGACTGATCTCAAACTCCTGGGCACAAGCAGTCCTCCTGCCTCGGCCTCCCAAAGTGCCAGGATTATAGGTGTGAGCCACTACGTCCGGCTGATCATTTATTTTATTTTTTCATGAAGCAGCTTCCTTCATCCTGGGGTACTTTTACAAAACCCTAGATTGCTCTAATAGGACAGATGACAAATTGTTTCCCACCTGTGAATTTTACTTCATGCCAGTCTTGCTCGGTTTTGCCTGGTTTTTTTCTGTGAACAGAAAGGAGGCTGGAATTCTGGAAAGTTGTTTTAGCCAAATCCTGTGAACAAAGGAGGCCTTGTTCAGGATTATGCCCATCAGCTTTTGGAGGAGTTTAATTCATCAACTCGGATCTCTGCTTTTCAAGTTCTCACTCTAGCTAGCATTGTGTTTCTCTGTGTCTGTGAAGGGGCAAGTCTTACCCAGGAGCAGCCACTGCGGGTTCACCCCCCTGCAGCCTGTACCCGGCTCTAGTGACACAATGAATTCAGCCTGGACAGAGCCAGGCCTTAGTGGTCCTAGGTGGACACTCCGTAGTGAACCCAAAAGAGGGAGGCAGGTGTGGTTGCTGTGTTTGGCTTATCCGCGGCCACAAGGATGCTGCACTGACTCGAAATTCAGGAATTGGGAACGTCTGTCACCACCCCGGCTGCATGTGAAATTTCCGAAAGAAATGACCAATGTTGACTGGTGCAGGGCAAGGCCTGGAGCACATAAACCAGTCCTGTAACTTGCTCCCTGATGGTAGATTATTTTCCCTGGAGACAGCAGGAACTTTGAGCCCTGAAAGGTACAGTCTGAAAAAGTCAATGTTTTGGTATGCTAGATGACATTCTAGCTGCTGGGGAGATTGGTGGGAAATTTCTCAGGGCCTGGGGCATCCTGGCTTTGTATGCAGAGACATGGTATGCCCCATGCCTCGTCCCATAATGCTGGGCAACCCATGGCATTATGCTACCAGCAGGAGCGTGTGGCGGCCGTTTTCCTCATTTTTCTCTCATTCTGTTTCCCTCGACAGGGCAATTTGGTTTTGATGCTGTGCCAGAAATCTTCGGACAATGAGTTACTGGAACTCGGAGAGAAGGAACTATGTTCAGTTCCACAGGCATTTTCTGGCGGACAACAGCGTGTTTCACGGTGAGCTGTCTCTTGCATTGGTATGGTTGGACCTTTTGTTTTGTGTTTGACAGCATTTTTATTCTTACACTCCAGATGCAAATATGATATGATTGTTGGACTGAACCAAGAGCTCGAGTTAACTTTTTATTTTTTATTTTAAAGATGTGGGGTACAGTTCAGGGTTAGGTATACAGATGTTCATTATGCAGGTACCCTTGTGGATGAAGTGTGCCTCCTCTTCTCCCGGCAGTTTCCCACTACTGCCAGTCCCACCCCCGCCCTCCCCTGGCAATTTCTCACTATTGCCAATCCCTTTCTTATAGTATTATGATAGTTGTTCTGCTTATGAGTAAGAACACGTGATTCAAGTTAACTTGTTGATCGGTACCAACCCAAAAAGCCCCATGGTACTCATCACCCCAGTTGTAAGCGTTTGGGCCTCACCTCAATGACTATCGTGGTGTTATCTCTTTCGACTTTCTAGGGTAGTTGATATCAGTGTCTTCTCTCTTCTACTATACTGTCAACTCCAGTAATATATTGCTTTTGGATGTTTGTGATAATTTTGGGATAGGCCCATAGGAAGTGTTCAGTGAGTATTTGTGGATCACCCATCAGTGCTTATTATATGGTGTGTACCTTTCAGATTCAGATGTTAGAAGGTGCTTGTGGCCACCTATTTTAGAAACTTATTGGAAAAAGTCCACTGTCCTCGCTTTGTTGTGAGTCTGGGTCTCACTCTGACACACAGGCTGGACTGTAGTTGCATGATCACTGCTTACCACGGCCTCGACTTCCTAGGCTCAGGTGATCTTCCCGCTTCAGCTTCGGAGTAGCTGAGACTACAGGTGTGCTCCACCACACCTGGCTAATTTTTTGATTTTCTTGTAGAGACGAGGTCTCTCTGTTGCCTTGACTGGTCTCGAACTGCTGGACTGAAGCAGTCCTCCCACCTTGACTTCCCAAAGTGCTAGGATTACAGATGTAAGCCACCGTGTCCAGCCTTGTCCACTCACTTTTATTGCTGTCCTTTGGGGCTTATGACTTCTCTGTGTATCAGACCTCGTATAAAAACAGAAGAGAGGAGTTTACAGCACTTAACCAGCACTACCAGGGAGGATTACTGCAGCTGTGAATCAGAGAGTAATCAATATTTATCATTTTCGTGGCAAATAAGACAGATTGCCTTTACTCTGCTGGCATCTGTGGTGTACAGTCAGGGATAAGCTCTGTCAATCCTGCTATCAGTATACCCTTGAGTGAAATTGACTTAGAAGTCAAAGATTTATGTGGTGCCAGGAGTTTTTGGAGTAATCTCCATCAGAGGCCTGTGGAATTAGAGAGGGAAGTGAGAGATTTCATGGGAAGTGGAGGGCAGTTTAACACTCCCATAATCTAAGCTGCTTTCACATTTCTGAGGTTGGTTGGTTTTCAGGTCTTCCTCAGTTTGGTGACAGACTTAATGTTTATTATTGTTTTAAATTAAGTTGAAGATAAACTCCACCTTGCTTACGTTGTTGAGCACTTTAGTGTTTAAAGTGTTTTGCAATATTCATTATACCTCCTCACTATAAGACCTTACGAGGTAGAGTATGACTTTGTTTTACCGGTGAAGAAAGAGAAACAGATGGCTGCATGTGGTGACTCACCCCTGTAGTCCCAGCACTTTATGGGGCTGAAGCAAGAGGGTGACTTGAGGCCAGGACTTTGAGACCAGCCTGGGCACCATAGTAATACCTCATCTCTGCAAAAAAAAAAAAAAAAAATTTAACTAGGTGTGGTGGTGCATACCTGTATTCCCAGTTACTTGGGAGGCTGAGGCAGGAGGATCACCTGAGCTCAGGAGATTGAGGCTGCAGTGAGCTGTGATCATGCCACTGTACTCTAGTCTGGGTGACAGAGTGAGACCCTGACTCAAAAAAAAAAAAAGAGGGGAAACAGGAAATAACTACCCAAGTTGATGTAGCTGATTATGTATTAGCAAGGTCAGAATGAGCATTCCTGCCTCCCCCCTTCCAGCTGGCTCTCCTGACATTGCAGTGGTGAAGTACCCCTAGCAGAGGAGATGTGGGAACCACGACTTAACACTGTGACACTGAGGTTCTATGCTTCTGTCTAAACCTCATCCGAGGGTCCTGTCTATTTATGTCATCTCCCACACAGTGTTTGCCTTCTGGTATTTTCTGTTACAACTTTAATTGTATTAAAAAAGAATAAATATGATAATTAATGAATCACAGGAGTTAGGAGAACTAGCTTTATTTTTTTCAAGCTTAATTTGTGCCACTTTTTAAAAAGTTTAGATTTAAATGCCTTGAACTCATGATTATTTTCATTATTTCAGAAAGGCTTGATCACAAAATTTCAAAGACTATATTAATTCAAAAACAGGCCAGGTGTGGTGGCTCATGCCTGTAATCTCAGCACTTTGGGAGACTGGGGCGGGAGGATCACTTGAGCCCAGGAGTTCAAGACCAGCCTGGACAACATATTAAGACCTCGTCTCTACCAAAAAAACAAAGTTAGTTGGATATGGTGGCACGTACCTGTAGTCTCAGCTACTTGGGAGGCTGAGGCAGGATTGTTTGAGCTCAGGAGGTTGAGGCTGCCGTGAGTCGTGATTGTCTCACTGCACAGAGTGAGATCTCAACTCAAAATTTAAAAAAAAAAGTTTCCTATGTATTTTATGGTTATATTACCAATTACTATACCACAGATACTTATACGAATGGCTTGAGGAACGTTGTTAAATTGAATCCTTCCAACAACTTTGCATAGCTGTGATCTCATTTTATGAATGGGGAGAGGGGAGGCTTGGAAAGAGTGAAATGGTGGTCTGAAATTCAAACCTTGATCTGCCTAACTCTAAAACCTCATCATTTTTCTCCATTTTAGAAATTTAGCATTATGAGAGGCTTAAGCTCTATTCAACAGTACGAACAGGATCCCCAAACAACATAATTCTTTTGGAGGGCAGACTCCTTGTAGTATAGGCTTCCCCCGCTAGGTAAGTGTTTTAGGAACCCATTGGCATCAGTGTTCCTGCTAGCATTGTTGTGAGAGGCTGTGTTCAGCTTCAGTGGATTTTTTTTTTTTGAGATTCTTTCAGTGTGTTTGCTCATTTCATGATGGGTGATTTATAAGCTCCTGCCCACACTGCGCTGAGTGTTCAGTAGTTTTTGACCAAAAATGACATGACCCCCGTGCCCCATCCTTCCTGTTCACTTGATCTCACCCTAGCGGCTTTTTTTGTGTTTTCCTGGATGAAAAAGTCCTCAAAGGAGACATTTTGCCAATATGGAAGAGGTGAAACAAACAACAGCAGAAGCACTAAAAACCTTCAAAATTGACAACTGTTTTGAGCAGTGGAAAAAGCGTCTTGGTAGGCGTATTGCAAACAATACGCCTACTTTCAAGGTGACTGAAGTTTAAACATGTAAGAATAAATATGCAACTCTATATAAATAAATTCCATTTTTGTGGGGGTTCCCCTCTGGTATTTGCTCTGTTACTGACCAGCAGTGTATGATCTTGGGAAAGTTATATAATCCTTCAGGAATTCAGTTTTCCTCTCTGTGAAATGAGCATGCTGGTCTCGATGACTTTTGAGGTTGTTTCTATTCTTATCTTGAGATTCCATTGAAGTATTTCTGAGAATTGCAGTTACCACATTTTGTGAGCTGTTTCACGAAACACAAGATACACTAGGGGGCAGTGTAATACTTAAAATATGAATTGGTTACATTTTTTGCATTCGAGAATTTTTTTGGAAAGGATTTAGAGATATTAAATCCTCCCAAGATTAAAAGGATTAAAGCCAATTAGAATTATGAAATTATGATTCTTTTCATTTATAATACAGCAATAGCTTTATGTATTTCTGAGAATATAAAATATCATTTTGGATTTCCATGTCTAAAGGATATGTGATAGCTCAGGAAAGAAAACTGTCTTCTCTTTGCCTACTGCTGAAGAAAATACATGTCTGATAACACAGGAACTTATTTAACTTAAGGAAGAGTTGTAAGGAGTCTTGGGATATTTTAAGCCAAGGGAGCTCCAGTGATCATATCTTTATAGAGGGTTTCAGAACATTTCTGAGAAAAGAGAGGCATAGGACATGTTGAGTCAGAAATGTCAGATTTCTCTTGGGCCTGGAGCACTTTCTGACCAAGCTTTTGCCTACTCACTTGGCTTCTTCTTGTTTGTGTTGATAACTTTCCTTACATAACCAAATCAACCGACACAAAAAGAAACAAAATCTTTTCCATTATAAACAGAAAAGAACCATTCCCCCTGCAAGATGACAGACTTGGGAATTAGGCAGACTTGGATGTGCAAATTATGCCAGCCAGGCTCTCTTTTTACAGACAGACTTAAGCAGTGTTCTCAGGAGAAAAAAGCTACATTAAAATAGGAAATCTGTGGGCTAAAATGGTCAGTAGAAGTAAAAATAAAAATGTAACATTTGTGTAGTTTCACAGTTCATAAAGCACATTCATAGCTTCATTTCTGATTATAGAGGCAGTATATTCTCACTGGAAAAAATTTAGACTATTACCCACAATCCCACAACTCAAAAAGAGACTATTAAACTCATGGTTAATAGTCCGTGCATATCCGGTCTTTTATTTACTATGGCATCTTCATAGTACTTCTAAGGTGGGGATGGAATATCTGGGAAAGCTGGGGAATGGTGTCTGCTGGTTAACAGGAATGAACTGGTTGAGTTGACTAGTCTTCTGTCTAGTGATAAGAGAAACCTCTTAGGAATGATGGAGTTTTATAATTCCCACGTGTCTGTCTTTTGCCCAGATTTCTAGGAAAAATCTGAAGAGATTTGTACCCCTCAAAGAAGCTAATCGCTGGAGTTTTCTCCCACTTGACTTTTATTCTCTTTATATGTTTGTAATAGGAAAAACAAAACAAAACTCAGGCAAAGAGTATTTTGTGTAGTGTGAACCTTGACTAAATGGCTTATACTTTTGTGAATTATACTTATTGAAACTTGTCTATACCTTCAGCTGTTTCTCTTGGCTTCAGTGAATTGCAGTATTTTTTTCTCTGACCTGGGACAGTCTTGATTCAGAAACCAATAATTAGTGTATTTACAATTAACACGTATAATTTCGTATGCACATAAGCTTTTCCAAACATTGGAACTCCTTAATGGATATGCTTGGAGGTGACTTACTGTTTATTTTCACACACTGCTAGTTACAATTGTGCTATTGGAGAAAAATATTAATTGCTTTCCTGTAAGTTATTATGGTATCATCTCAATTCTTACATGCAAATTTATTTCTGTTGCTATCATTTGTTAAATGAATATTTCTGGATAACCAGCACAAATCTAGACTAGAAAACATTTTGAACTGAATTACGAGTGTCTCTTACTATCTAGGGATAAAATCAAGGGAAGATCTCATATTAAATATTTATGCGTATGTCTTTTCAGAAAGTTGCCCCTTATCCACTTTTACTTTGCCTCACAGCTACTTCTAATGAAACTAATTAACTTAGTTAATTAATGAAATGAATTACTTTTTATCCGGCCTCCCCTTCCTGGCCAGAGGCCCAGTGGTTGATGTAAGGGTAGAAACTTGACCGCTGGTTTGTCATGGAAAGTAGGCTGAAATGGGATCCTGACTAGTTCTAATCCCAGTTTTACTACTAACTTGTGTGTGGCCTTATGTCACTTCTGGGACCCTCAGTTTACCTGTCTTGCTGGGCACAGTGGCTTTGCCTGTAATCCCAGTGCTTTGGGAGGCCGAGGTGGAAGGATTACTTGAGGCCAGGAGTTTGAGACTAGCCTGGGCAACATAGTGAGACATCACTAGTTCTAAAAAAAAAATTTTAAAAATTAGCTGGGTGTGGTGGTACATGCTTGTAGTCCCAGCTACTTGGGAGGATAAGGCGAGAGGATGGCTTGAGCCCAGGAGTCTGAGGACGCAGTGAGCTATGTGATTTTGCCACTGTACTGCAGCCTGGGCAACAGAGTGAGACGTATTACTTATTTATTTGAAAAAATAAAGTAAAATAAAATGAGGGTTGTGCCAGATTCCACAATTCTCTTCTAGTGGTGAGACTTGAGGTCTCTTGGTAGTCCTCAAACATCAGGATGGGTATATGGTATATGGGAATGTTCTACTGGCCAGGAATCTGGGCATGAACGGCCGGGGTGATGGCAATGAAGAGAGGGTAAGGTTCCTTTTGGGCTGTAAACTTTGTCGTTGGTGTTGCACTGACAGAAAGCTACATTTCTCTTTAGGGAGAGAGGTAGGGGTGTGGGCTGTGTGTGTGTGTGTGTATAGGGGTGGCCACAGGTTCCTCCTGACCATGAGAAGACCAATAGCTAGGACTGACATGTAAGCTTTCAGGACATTGTGATTATATTAAGAAATGAAGCCTGCAAAATTCCCCCTCACTGGAGTTCCATCTTCACTGGAGGGAGAGAGAAGAATGCAGGCCCTGAGTGGTAAATACGAAAGGAGAATGAAATTATGCCAAAGTGAATTCAGGTTCCAGTTAATTTAGGCCAATTTATTAGCAAGTAGTGACTTTGGCAGCCTTTCTGCTTGAGGTGTTGGGGGATATTACTAGATTTTTATGTTGGAGTGGCATTTATTTCCTGAGTCAAAGCTTAGCTTTACCAGCCACGACTATAAATATCCTCTTTTAGATCCAGAAAATACCAGCACACATAAAATTCCTATTAATGCAATGATGGTCGGGATTTTGTCAGCATCATTAAGATCAAAAGTATTATCTTTGGACTTTTAGAGAAGAACAATGCAGGAAGACAATTTCAAAGGCAAGTTGAGAGGAAAGGTTTAAAAAAAGAAGGTAGACCTTAAAAGAGAAAATACACTTGAGTCATTTAGATTTTATAAATGATAACAGAATGAATTCTGGAAACAGCCTTGTCTGATAAAGTCTCTTTTTTCGTCCCGCCCTCAAGTCTCTTCATCTCCCAGGAATGCCACCAAGGCAGGGAGCATCAAGGAGAGTTATCATTTCAGGTCTGTGATATTCAGGTATGCCTTACTAAGATCACAAAAGCAGACTGTGAAGGTTTAGGCAGGAGGTGCGTCCTGGCTGAGGTGTGGTGTTTGTGGCTTCTCTGGGGGAGTTGTTCTCTGTGGGACTAAGTTCTCCACATCAGCAAAATGCTGGGATTTAGGACAGATGACCTCTAAACTCTTTTTCTTTTTTTTTTTTGAGTCAGAGTCTTACTCTGTCACCCAGACTGGAGTGTAGTGACATGATCACAGCTCACTGCAGCCTCAAACTCCTGGGCTCAGGTGAACCTCCCAACTCAGTCTCCTGAGTAACTGGAACTACAGGCGTGCACCGTGATGCTTGGCTAACTTTCTGATTTTTTGTAGAGGTGAGGTCTTTCTATGTTGCCCAGGTTGGTCTCGAACTCCTGGGCTTAAACTTTCTTCCCACCTCAGCCTCCCAAAGTGCTGAGATGATAGGTGTGAGCCACTGCGCCCAGCCTAAATTCTTTTCTAAGTGCTTAAATTTTAAGAAATGCTACATTTCTCTATTTCTCCTACTCACCCCACTTTTTTAAAAAAGGCTAATTGGAGAATTTGCTGCAAATTAACTGACCAAATTGATTTTTTTTTTTTTTGAGTCGGAGTCTCACTCTGTCGCCCAGGCTGGAGTGCAGTAGCACGCTCACCGCCACTGCAGCCTCGACCTGCTGGGCTCAGGCGATCCTTCCACTTCAGCCTTCCAAGTAGCTGGAACTTCAGATGTGCACTACCCCGTCCAGCTAATTTTTTGAGTTATTGTAGAGACGAGGTCTCGCCAAGTTTCCTAGGCTGGCCTGAAACCCATGGGCTAAGGAAATCCTCTTGCGTTAGCCTCCCAAAGTGCTGGGATTACAGGTGTGAGCCACCATGCCTGGCAAATTGATTTATACTTTTTTCTTCTTCCCCTGTGTGAGGCGAATCATAGTCATCCATTCAGGTCTTACAAAAGTGGGTATTTATGTCTAGTTTAGGACCCAAAGGAAATCACTGTTAATGTGAGCCAATGTGAGAAACATCCTTGTTCTCTAACCTTGTGGGAACATATGCTTGCTCTTTTTTGGTTTCTCAAAGATATAAGAAATTCTCAATAAATACCTCAGTGAAATGCTATTTCTCTTTATTTTAAAGTTTTTTTTTTTTGGTCTTCGTGATGGGCATTCCATTTTTAATGGTTTTGTTGAGGATTCTCAACTTCATGTAGCATATATTATATGTGAAATTGTTTATTTTTCTCCAATGAATGCTTTAAAAAATACTCTCTTTGCAACATCTTGGGTAGATTCTACTACTTTCTGGCCACTTTTGGTTATCGAGGGTCCAATCCATTTTAAAACTTGAATCCCAAACTCAGCTTAATGTCCATCACCTCCCTTACCCCCGACCCAGTGGGTGGAGACAGAGGGGGTTCATCTGCCCTCCTGTAGCCCTTCTCCTTGAGGAGGAATACAAGATATCGCCCCTCAGATTTCAGCACCAGGAGGAGAGACGGGAGAGCAAAGGTCTTCCACCCACACGTGCCCATTGCGTGTCAGTGGCAGTGAGGCGACCAGACTCCTCTGGTTCTACTTTCTGTGGATATCTAGTTTCACCTGGCCCCCTCTGTCACCAAGGACTCTTGAGAGAGGACCAGCCATTTTGCTTCAACCTCCTGCCTTCTTGGCTCCCAGTTCCCTTTGGCTAGGGCATGGCCTCCTTGCCCCTGGGGGCACTGGGGCATCTGTCTGGCCCCTGCCCTCTCTCTTATCTCCATGTTTCTTCATGTAGATAAAGATGGAAGGAAATGTGAAGTCACCCCTTCCTCCTCCCAGACCCCCTGACAACAGTCTCTCCTCGCCCAGTGGCTGTTTCGTGGGGGTTGCTCCCATAAGGGTGACTCAGAGATTTCTTAAGGTGGAGGCTTCCCCTGCTTGTCTCTGTGGGTGAGGGGGCTTCCTCCAGTTTCACTTCTCCGAATGCCATCTCCACTGCCCTGGGCACTTGCGGTATTACACACACAACCCTGGCTCAGGTGAGGTGAGTCTGATGGATAGAATCCCAAGCCCCCACCCCACACTACTCCCCCAGCCCCATACAGTTCTTCTTGGATGACAGTTCTCCTTGGACTCCTCTAGAACCGCTCAGGACAGGTCCTGTTCATTAACATTTAAGATGAGAGTGACTTCATTTTCTTTTTTTCTTTTTTTTTGTGAGTTGTTGGAGTCTTACTCTGTTGCCCAGGCCAGAGTGCAGTGGCACGTTCCCGGCACCCGCAGCCTCAACCTGCTGGGCTCTGGCGATCCTTCTGCCTCAGCCTTCCAAGTAGCCGGAACTGTAGACACACGCCACCATGCCCAGCTAGTTTTTGTAATTTATTGTAGAGATGAGGTCTCGCCAAGTTGCCCAGGCTGGTCTCGAACCCCTGAGCTCAGGCAGTCCACCCCACTCGGCTACCCAAAGTACTGGGATTACAGGCTTGAGCCACCATGCCTGGCCTGACTTTATTTTCTTAAAGGTACAGGTGTTCTTTTTCCTCTTTGCTCTTTGTAAGGTTATGTAGCTGGACTGATCAGAACCAAGCAATCATCTAGATGGATAAAAACCTGTGTTGACCGCATACACGCAGGCATAGGGAGGGGGAGCAACAGACAATGGGCATGCCTAAAGAGGGGGAGGGGGAAGGGGGGAGGATTGAAAAGCTACCCATTGGGCACCATTTCCACCATCTGGGGACAGGCTCAATAGAAGTCCAGACCTCACCATTCTGCAATATACCCATGGAATGAACATGCATGTGCAAGTCCATGTTGAAGCCTCTCAGACTCTTTCTGATTCATCGAAGGGATTTTGCTGAGTAACTGAACCCACAGTGATCTCTTGGTCATGCTGTCCATGCCAAGGTCATTCACATTCTGTAACGTTGGAGGGAAGGAGCAGGTATCATGTAGAGTGCCTAGCAGGGTGGCCAATTCAGGATCTGGATCTGTGGGAAGCCAGGTGGGTGAGAAGTAACCATGCTCATTCTTCGAAGATTTACCTTTCCTGGTCTCAAACAAGCCTATTGCCAGCAAGTGAGATCCTTGGCTGGTCTTTTCCATTAGACTCTCAAATTCTTTCTCTTCAGCCTCCGGCCATTGGGAGGCCAGCCAAGCAGAAAGACCCTTGAGTGTTTTATTCCTTTATGCTTGGGAATACCAATTTTCTAATTGCTCAATTAGTAAGAAGAAATAATGTGCCTAAAAAGCAGTCAACTTTTCCTTCAGATTTGCAGCCTTCTCACGTTTTAAGTGGTTCCTTATGAGAATTATTTCCCCTTAGACCTGTGTTACAAATTTAAGCCTTTGTTCTTTAAGCTACATTTCCATAATTATAATTAATTTTCCTCTGCTCTCTCATTTTCCCAATTGTCTTTTCCACTCTGTTTCTAATGTATGCACAGAGATTGATGGGAGGATGAAATGTCTTTCCACGAGTAGATTCGGGGTTCTTCCAGGGCAAAATAATTATTTAATTTACTGATACAAAAGATCTAGATTTTTTTTTCCCGTGGCCCAGAGTAATAATTAGTGATTGTGTTTATAAGCACGAAAACCTCCCATCTCCCATTTTTCAGAGCAAAGCTGAAACACTGTAATTTTTCCCTTTATACTGTGTAGATGAAGTCATCTCAACACTCAACAGACTTGTGATAGGTTTTACATATATATTATATGTATATATATACATATATATATATATATACACATACATATTTTTTGGGGGTTTTTTTTTTTTGCGTCGGGGTCTTGTTCTGTTGCCCAGGCTGGAGTTCAGTGACTCACCTCAGGCTCAACCTCCTGGGCTCAGGAGATCCTCTCACTTCAGTCTCCAGAGTAGCCGGGGCTATAGACGCATCCCACCATACCTGGCTTATTTTTTAATTTTTTTGTAGAGATGAGATCTTGCTATGTTGCCTAGGCTAGTCTTGGTCTCTTGAGTTCATGCGATCCTCCCTCCTTAGCCTCCCAAAGTGCTGGGATTACAGGCGTGAGCCACTGGGCCCGGCCTATTTTCTGTTTTCTTAGGACTCATCTCTTTCAGCACGTATGTGTGGGATTATTTCAAAAGCAAATCATTGGTTTCAAAGGAATATTCAGATTAAATTTAGAGCCCATCGCCTAGTGTGACCCCTGCGGCTTCAACTCCCCTGTGTGCATATGCTGAAACTCCAGCCGCATTCCTGGCATTGACCTTCCCTCTGTGTTGCATGCCCAGATGTCCACCCACCTTCCTGATGGCTCCACTGAAGTCCTCCAGGTCCCGAGACTCAACATGTCTGAAGCAGAACTCCCTCCTCCCTGGTACCCATCTGCTGCACCAGCCTTGACTCACCCTTCCCATTCTCTTTGCACCCCAGCAGTGTTGACCTTTGTATTTCTTGCCCACAAAGCTGACCGTTTCTTCGCTCAACCAACTTTCGACTCACCCTTCCGATCCCAGAGTAAAGGTCCGCTCCACAGGGAAGCCTTTTCTGACTTCTCAGACCAGGCCAGGCCCTGTTTTGTCCTCCCTACCACTCTGCACTGCTGCCTCGTTGTGTTATTGCGACTGTAATAAACAAAACAATTCACTGTGTGATAGCTGGCTTTATTTCTGTCCTCCCACCCCAAGTTCCAGGCGACAGTTTTTGACTTCTGTCTCCAGCACATTGCACAGTTCATTGTATATAGTAGGTGCTCAATGAAATACTGCTGAATGAATTTCTGTATTTTATTTGAAAAGGAAGATGAGAACCGTTTGCTGTTGCATGCTTTTTGCACTCGCAGATGAGTTCTGCTTTTAATCCTTGTGCTGTGGAATGTGTCAGTTCTCTGGCTGCAGACCCTCTTCGCGCCTTCACTCAGGGTTTATGCCATGGAGAATCCAGAAGAAAATACTCACAAACGATCCTTGCTGAGATTGAGAAGGAAAAGAAGCCACTGACAATCCAAATGTGCCTCAGAAAAAAGATTATTACGAATGTATAATGCCATGATGTTTCCTCAAAGAACTAAAAATTACACTCCCATGTGATCCAGCTATCCCACTTCTGGGAATACCCAGAAAAACATAAATCGCTCTAACCAAAAAGATACCTGCACACGTATGTTCACTGCAGTACTATTGACAATAGCAAAAACATGGAACCAACCCAGATGCCCATTGAAAGTGGGCTGGGTAAAGAAACTTGTGGAACATATACACAATAGCATATTACACAGCCATAAAAAAGAACAAAATCATGTCCTCTGAAGTAACACAGACACAACCGGAGACCATCGTTCTAAGTGAATATCACAGAAACAAAAACCTGATGCCCTCCCTCATAAACAGGCCCTAAACATTGGCATGTGAGCACAAGGTGGGGAACGACTGATGCTGGGCACTCCTGGCAGGGGAAGGTGGGGGAGAGAAAGAGGCACAAACCACCCACTGGGTACCATGTTCATTACTGGGGAGAGAGGGTTCACTAGAAGCCCAAACTTCACCTGTACGTCATTTTATTATGTAGCAAATCCTCACATGTACTCCACAACTCTAAAACATAAATAGAAATGAAGACAAAACAAACCCCCAAATAATCATATAACACCTCAAGATGAACAAGGACAAACCCATTTGTTAGACTTTTGAATTCATTCAGTAACACTTTCCAGACCCTCCATGTTGGTTATACACATGTATGTATTTTATTCAACTCTGAAATGTAAGGTTTCTCTCTTTAAAATAGCACTATTAGTAAAAGCTGTTTAATTGCATTTGTTTGCACACTATTAAAATTCTCTGCTGCTTGTGTCTGAAAATCTCCAGTCCGGAAGTGAGTGTCTTCTGTGGGGTGATTCTTACCGCAGCAGGCACAGAATAGACTTGCACTGAACAAAAGCACCAGTCCTCTCAGTAGGAGAGGAGGAAAGTGGGCCCCGGAGACATGAGGAGAATAATCAAGCAGGATAGGATTTCTCTAAAAGTTAAGAAGATGCACTTTTATTTCGGCTTTACAGACAAGAGGTTCTTTCATCTAAGAATCTCAAGCAACATGACAGTGCATTCAGAACGTATAGGTAGAGAAATCGCTGTGAGATGTGAACACCTTTCTGGGTAGGACAAATGTAGAATCTGTAAAAACTATTTTTTTGTCCACTTTTGTCCACTGGTCAGAATGTGTGACTGACATGCAAGTGTTTTTAGAATTTCTTCTATTTAAATGTAGAGGATGGTGGCTTGTGCCCAATTAAAAGGAAGAACAGAGAACGCATTTATTATTTAGTGTCCTAGTTTTACTGTCTGCCAACTTGAAATTGAATATGAATGCATATCTACAAATGGCCATTTTTTGAAATTGTGCCAATGTCAGGATTTCATGGTATTGTGTTTTTAAGCTAAGCAGAAGCTTATCATTTCCAGATGTGGAGGATAGTAATTAATTAATGCTTTAAGCCAGTGGTTCCCAACCTTGGCTGTCACTGGAATCATCTGGGGGATTAAAAAACAACAACAGTACTGTTGCCTGGGTCCCAGGCTGGTGGTTCTGATTTTATTGGTCTGGGTGTGGACAGGGGATGAGGGAATTATTAGAACTCCTCAGGGAATTCCAGTGGGCAGCCAGTTAGATTTTGATGGATTGAAAACCCCAGACTTAAGGTGACAAAGACACATTTTCTCGACAGAAGTATCAACTTTATGACTTGGATAATGGTTATTTTCTGTGATGATAGTCTATGTTATACTGGTTTTTTTTTTTTTTTGGAGTCAGAGTCTCACTCTGTCACCCAGGCTGGAGTGCAGTGGCATGCCCATGGCTACTGCAGCCTTGACCTACTGGGCTCAGGCGATCTGTCTGCCTCAGCCTTCCAAATAGCTGGAACTATAGGTGTACATCACCACGACTGGTTAATTTTTTGATTTATTGTAGAGACATGGTCTCACCAAGTTGCCCAAGCTGGTCTCGAACCCCTGGGCTCAGGCAATCCTCTTGCCTCGGCCTCCCAAAATGCTGGGATTACAGGTGTGAGCCACCATACCCGGCTATACTGAATCTTGAAAGGTATGGCGGTGGGAGGGGGAGCACCAAATAAGAAGAACATGGATATGAATAGAACATTTGAATATAGATGAAGCAGGAAAATATGGAAGAGTTATCTATGCTTGGGATTTTGTAGATGCTGTTTTTCTTAAAGATTTTTCTTTCACTTTGTTTTTTCTGATGATAGAAGAACAGGCTCACTGTAGAAAAGTTGGAAAGCATAGAAAAGATTAAAGAAGGGGAAAATGGTCTATAATTTTAATAATATCTTATAAATCTGCACTTTCTTAAAATGATTTAAAAGCCAAAGACTAAGTAGTGATTCTCAACTCTCGCTCTACATTTCAATCTGCTAGGGTGCTTTTAAAAATATACTGATGGCCAGGCTCGGTGGCTCAGCCTATAATCCCAGTACTTTGGGAGGCTGAGGCTAGTGGATTGCCTAAGTCCGTGGGTTTGAGACCAGCACAGGCAACCTGGCAAGACCTCGTCTCTGCAATAAATCAAAAAAATTAGCTGGGTTCGGTAGTGCACCTGTAGTTCTGGCTACTTGGAAGGCTGAGGTGGAAGGATCACCGGAGCCCAGCAGGACAACGCTGGGGTGGCCGTGAGCGTGCCACTGTACTCCAGTCTGGACGACGGAATGAGACTCCTACTTCAAAAAAAATACTGATGACGGGATGTGGGGGCTCACGCCTGCAATTCCTGCACTTTGGGAAGCCAAGATAAGAGGGTTGCCTAAGTCCAGGAGTTTGAGACCATCCTGGGCAATTTGGCAAGACTTTGTCTCTGTAGTAAATCAGAAAATTAGCCAGGTATGGTGGTGTGCTCCTGTGGTTCTAGCTACTTGTAAGTTTTAGGCAGTAGGATTGCCTGAGCCCAGCAGGTTGAGGCTGCGGTGGCTGTGAGCATGCCACTGCACTCCAGCCTGGGCCATAGAGTGAGACTCCGACTCAAAAAAAAAAAAAAAAAAAATACTGATGGTTGGGCTCTACCGAAGTCCAATTAAATAATCACTGGGGCATGGGACCCAGAAGTGTCTCCATTCATGCATTCATTCTTTATCTATATATTTATTTATGCTTAGGTGATTTTGATACACTAAGAGGGTTGAGAATCACTGGATTAAAGTTGTTGATTGA
>CAUYQG010096189.1:0-12904 GCA_963574415.1 Tarsius wallacei
CTCCACACAATCTGGGCCCTGGGCTGCCTATGGTGGAGCAGTAGCAGCAGAGAGTCCTCAATAGGCAGCCTTGCGTGGGTCGGAGAGTCTCTAGGCCTCGGACCGGTGCAACTGGTGGTGGGCAGTGGGGTGGGAGAAGGATAGTAAGAGTCTTTTGGGAACTCACTTTCGGACGCCTATGCTGTTGCCATCTTAGCAGAATTCCCGAGACACCTTATTCAATTTGAGAATATGTTTGCAAACCAGAGACTCATATCCAGAATATACAAGGGACTCAAACTACTTAACAGTTTATAAAACAATTCCTTTAAAAGATAGACAAAGAATATAGACATTTCTCAGAAAAAGACAAATGGCCAAGAGGTATATAAAAAATGCTGACATCAGATACATTACTAATCATTAAAGAAATGCAACTCAAAATCAAATGAGGTGTCAGCTTATGCAGCCTTAAAGAAGAACAAAATTATGAACTTTGCAGCAATATGGATAGATTTAGAGTCTATAATACTCTATCACAGAAACTAAGAACCACATGTTCTCACTCATAAGTGGACACTGAACATTAATCATAATACTATAGAAATGGATTAGCATTAGAGGACCACTGCCAGGGAAAGGGGATACACATAACATCAATAAGGGTAACTGATCTCAAACCAGGCAAAGTGGGCACCAAAGGAAGGTCTAAAATTTACCTGTGTAATGACCACTTATCTACCTGATCCTGAATTGTACCCCACATATTTAAAATAAAAATTAAAAAAACTAAAAACAAGCTAAAAGTAGAACTACTATATAATTCAACAATACCACTGCTAGTTTTTCCCAAAGGAAAGAAAGAAATATATCAAAGGGGCGCCTGCACTTGCATGTTTATGGCATAACAATTCACAATAACAAAGACATTAAGTGAATCTATGCATCCATCAACAGGTGAATGAATATATATGCGCGCACACACACACACACACACACACACACACACACACACACACACACCATGGAATACTACTCGTTCAAAAAGAGGAATGGAATCAAATCATCTGCAGCAACATGGATAAAACTAGATATTTGTGTTAAGTAAACAAAGCCAGACACAAAATGATAAATTTCACATGCTCTCATTTGTATGGGAAATTAAGATAATTGATTTCATTAACACAGAGAGTAGAATAATAAAGAACAAAAGCTGAGAAGGTTTTTGGGTGGGAGAGGTGAATAAAGAGAAGTTGGTCAGTGGTATAAGGTCTCATGTTTGATAGGGTAACGACAATGTATTGTATGTTTCCAAGTAGCTGGAAGAGAGAAATTGAAATCTCTCCAACACATAGAAATGATACACACTCAAGGTGACAGATACCTCAAAAGCCTTTACATGCTATGTATGCAACAAAATATCACGTGTCACATAAATAAGTAAAATATTATGTATCAATTAAAAAATAAAAAATAACTTATAGCAACACAGTGGAGCAATAAAGGGAGAAACCTTTACAGAGAAAATCTGGGAAGGTTGACATCAGATACCAGTGCGAGGACCACCATGAAGCTTACCTGCAAGCTGGACCCGACACAAGAAGGATATCATGGACCACAATATCACCTGTGTGAGAAAGAAGAGGAGAGGAGGATGCCAGGAGCCTTCATAACTGAAGACTCCAACTACTTTCATTGCAGATATGGTCTTCTGCAGTCTTGGTTATGGGAGATCCTTGAATCTTTAATTGAAAATTCTGACCTCAGCTGACAAAGCTGCATCTGCATGAAGGCTATGCCACTGGACCTTCCCAGTATCTGGAATTACCACACCTCACCAAGCCAGTGTCCTTATATCCACCTACAGGTGTGCCCACCAAAACGCTTCCATAGTCTGGAAGAGGGGGCTGCTTCATCAAATGTGCAAACATCAATGCAAGGCTCCGAGAAAAACACCTAAAGAACACAATAGCTATCAAGTAATTGACCCCCCCGAAATGAAGATCTACAAATTTCAAGGAAAAAATTCAAAATAATTGTTTTAAAGAATTTCAGTGAGTTAAAAGAGAGCATAAATAAAGAACTCAATGAAATGAGAAAAAAATGAAATAATAAAATAAGAAATTCAACAGAGAGATCGATGAACATAGAAATTTGGGGGCTGAATAACACAATGAATGAAATAAGAAATACAATAGAGAGCATCAACAGCAGACTTGATCAAGCAGGAAAAAAGCATTGTGAACTCAAAGACAGATCATTTGAAATTATCTAGTCAGAGTTGAAAAAAAATGAAAGAGAATGAGAAAGAGTGAAGAAAGCCTACACAAATTTTGAGACATCATCAGTGAATTTATGTAAGGGTACTTTTAAAAGGTGAAGGGAAAGAGAAAGGGAACAAAAGCTTATTTAAAGAAATAATGTCTGAAGTCTTCTAAAATCTGGAAAAAGATCCAGATACTTACAGCATAGATATTTACAGCATAGAGTCACACGCAAAATTTCTGTTTATATCTGATTCAGTTCAAAAATAAATTCACCAAAGCGCATTAAAATAAAACCATCAAATGTAAAAAACAAAATTGTAAATCAGGAAAAGAAAAAAAAATACATTCAAGGGAATATTCATAAAGCTATCACAAGACTTATCAGAAGAAATCTTACAGGCCAGAGCAGAGTAGGAAGACATATAGAGTGCTGAAAGAAAAACAACAGCAACCAAACAACAAGAAAACTTCAAACCAACAATGCTTTACACAAAGAGCTATTTATCAGAAATAAAGGAGATATAAAGATCCTCCTAGACAAACAAAAGCTGAGAGACTTTATTAACACTAAAACTGCCTTAAAGATATGCTAAAGGGAGTTCTTCAAACTTAAATTGAAAGATGCTAATTAGTAACATGAAGAAGTATAAAAGTATAAAACTCATGGTTAGGAAAAATATATATTTAGTTTCAGCATGCCCTTAATGATAATGGCAGTGTGTAAATAACTTAATTCTAGTATAAAGGTTAAAAAAGAAAAGTATCGGTGGGGCTTGGTGGCTCAGCCTGTAATCCCTGTGCTTTGGGAAGCTGAGGTGAGTGAATTGCCTGAGCCCGTAGGTTGGAGACCCACCTGGGCAACTTGGTAAGACCTCATCTCTACAATAAATTTTTTAAAAAAAGAGAAAGAAAGGTATCAACACAACTATAGCTAAAATAATCTGATATTAGATACACACATACAAATAGTAGATTGCAATATCAAAAGCATAAGTAGGTAAAGTAAAATGATAAGAGGTTTTATACATGAACAAAACTAATTAGCTTAAAACAGACTGCTATAACATGTTTTGTGTAAACCTTAAGGTAACCACACAACAAAAGCCTATATTTGCTACGCAAAAGATAAAGGAATCAAAACATACCGATATGAAAAAGAAAAAAAACTTTAAATCACAAAGAAAGACAGCAAGAGAGAAACAAAAGAACGAAAGGACCACAAAACAGTCAGGTAAAAAATGAGCAAGGTGGAAATAGTAAGTCCTTACCTATCAATCATTACTTTAAAAGCAACCGGATTAAATTCTCCAAAGGCATAGAGTTAAAGAATGGATAAAACAACAAGACTTGAGTATATGTGGCCTACAAAGGACTCACTTCAGCTTCAAGGACATGCGTGGCCTAAAAGCGAAAGGATGAAAAAATGGTTCCTTGCAAATGGAAAGCCAAAGAGAACAGGTTGCTGTCATTACATTAGACAAAAGACTTAAAGCAAAAAGCTACAACAAGAGACAAAGAAGCCTAACTGTATAAAGATAAATAGGTCAATTCATCAAGAGGATGTAGCAATTATAAACATATATGCACTCAAGCTTGGAGCACCTAAATATAATAAGCAAATATTAACGAATCTGAATGAAGAAATAAGCACCAACACAATAATAGAAGACTTCAATACCTCACTCTTAACAATGGCTAAATACTCCAGATGGAAAATCAATATGGAATTTTGAACCTAAACTCCCCTTTAGATAAACTTAAAAATATACAGAACATTCCATCTAACAGAAGCAGAATTCCCATTCTTCTAAAGTGCACATGGATATTATGTTAGGTCACAAAAAATCTTAGCATATCAAAATCAGTTTCCCGACCACAGTGGTATGAAACTAGAAATCAACTGCAGGAGAAAAGCAGGAAATTTCACAAATTTGAGAAAACGTAAGCATCATACTCCTGAATAATTAATAGATTAAGGAAGAAATCAAAAGGAAAATTAAAAAAAAATAATTTGAGACACATGAAAATAGAAACACAACATATCAAAACCTTTGGAGTGCAGCCAAATAACTCCTAAGAGGAAAGTTTATAACAATAAATGCCTACTAGAAAACAACAACAAAAAAGATCTCAGATAACCTTCCTATCTTTACACCTAAGGAACAAGAGAAAGAAGAACAAATCAAGCCCAAAGCTAGCAGAAAAAAATGAAATAACAAAAATCAGAGAGGCAGCAAAGGATATTCAGAAAAGAAAAGCAATAGAAAAGATTAGCAAAACTAAAAGCTATTTTTTTAAAAAAGGTAAACAAAATCTACAAATCTTTAGTTAGACTAAGAAACAAAAGACAAATATCAGAAATAAAAGAGGAGACATTATAACTTAGGCTGCAGAAATTCAAAAGGCTATAAAATAATAGTACTAAGTAAAATTGCACATCAACAAATTGGATAACCTAGAAGAAGCTGATAAATTCCTAGAAACATATGACCAACTAAGACTGAATCATGAAGAAGTAGAAAATCTGAATAGACTTATGAATAGGAAAGAGACTAACTTCATAGTAAAAAACATTCCAACATAGAAAAATTCTAGACATATAAATACAGGGGTAATTTCTACCAAACATTTAAAAAAGTATGAGTGCCAATTTTTCTCAAATTTTTCCAAAAACATGAAGTGAGGGGAATAAACATTTTACAAGGCCAGAATTATTCTCATAATGATACCAGATAAGAACACTACAAGGAAAGAAAATTACAGGGCAATAATTCTGATAAGCATAGATACAAATATCCTCGCCAAATTACTAGAAAACAAATTCAGCAGTACATTAAAAGCATCATTTGCCATGACCAAGTGGGATTTACCCCTAAATTGCAAGGAAGGCTCCACAATTACAAATCAATACAAGTAATCTATCACATTAATAAAATAAAGGATAAAAATCTTATCATTTCAGTAAATGCAGAACAAATTTTGAAAAAAGTCATCATTACACAATAAAAATTGTCAAAAATAGATACAGACGGAATGTACCTCAACAAATAAACACCATATATAACAAGCCCATAGGAAGCGACATTTTCAAAGGTAAGAAGCCAAAAACTTTTCCTCTAAGAACAGAAACAAGACAAGGACCACACCTATCACTTGTACTAAACATGATACTGGAAGTCTTAGCCAGAGCAATTAGGTAAGAAAAAAAAAAAAAACGTATTTAAATAAAAAAAAATAGTAAAATTGTCTCTTCAGATGGCATGAATTTATATTTAGAAAATTCCAAAAAATCCATCAAAAAACTCTTAGAAATAGTAAACAAATTTAGTAAAGTTGTAGGATACAAAATTAGCATACAGAATCAGTTGCATTTATGTAAATTAACAACAAACTATATAAAAGAAAAATTAAGAAAGCAATATTGTTTATAATAGCATAAAAAACAATAAAAGCATTAAGGAACAAATTTAACCAAGGGTTTAAAAGATTTGTACACTAAGGATATTAATGAAAGAAACTGAAGAAGACACAAATGAAAATATATCCTGTGTCTTGAAGTGGAAGAATCAATAGAATAAAAATGTCCATACTATGCAAAATTATCTATACATTCAATACAATTCCTACCAAAATTTCATGGCATTTTTCACAGAAATGGAAAACAAATCCTAAAATGTATATGGAACTACAAGCAACTTTGAGAAGAATAAAACTGGAGATATCACATTTTGTGATTTTAAACTGCACTACAAAGCTGTATTAGTTAAAACAGGATAAACTGGTATACACATTAGACCAGATAGACGATAAATAAAGCCAAGGGTGCTGAGAATGCATAATGGCAAAATGATAGTCTCTTCAACAAATGGTGAACCCGGACCCTTTTCTTACACCACTTGCAAACATAAATCAGAAATGGATTGCAGATGTAAAAGTAAGGTCGGATTCTGTAAAATTCATTGGAGAAAACATAAGGAAAAAGTTCCTTGACATCAGCCTTGTCGATAATTCTTTTGGTATGATACCAAAAGCACAGGCAAGAAAAGCCAAAATAAACCATTGACACTACGTCCAATAAAAAAGCAAAAGAAAGCCAACAATGTAAAGAGTCAACAAGATGACAGATTACCTGCAGAATACAAGAAGACATTTGCAAATCATAAGCCTGGTAAGGGGTTGACATGTAAAATTATGAGACTCATGCAACTTGATAGCAAAACAAAAAACAAAAACAAAGGCAAAAACAAAAAGATCAATCTGGTGAAAATTTGGGCACAGGACCTGAAGAGATATTTTTCTAAGAAGATATAGAAATGACCGACAGTCATTTGCATGGGCAACAAACAACAAAGGTGCTCGTCACCACGAATCATCCGGAAAATATAACAAAAACTATAGTGTGTCATCATCTCACACTTGTTAGGATTTAGGATGGCTATTTTTTTTTTAAAGGATAAGAGATGCATGCTGGTGAGAATGTGGAGAAAATAAGTCCTTGGACACTGTTGTGGGAATGTAAACTGGTATAGTCATTATGGAAAACAGTATGGAGGGTCCTCAAAAGATTAAAAATAGAGTATTGTATGATTCAGCAATTCCACTTGTAGGTGTATATCCAAATAAAACAAAATTAGTATATTGAAGGGATATCTTCAGTCTCATATTAATCACAACAGTATTCCTAATAGGCAAGATGTGTGACAACCTGTATCCATCAATAGAAGAACAGTTTTTTAAAGTGATTATGTGTGTATATATATATATATAATTTTCCATGCATTAAAAAAGGGAAATCCAACATGGATGGGAATGGAGGATATTAAATAAGTCAGACAGAGAATGAAAAATGCTGTCACTTATATGTAGAATACCAAAAGGAGAAAAAAAGTCAAACTCAGAAACAGAGAATAGAATGATGGTTGTCAGGGGCTGGGTAATGAAGGAAATAGGAAGGTCATACAAAGGGTACAAACTTTCAGTACATACAAGATGAATAAGTCCTGTGGATTTAATGTGCAACATGATAACTATAGTTAATAATACTGTGTCATATACTTGAGTTTTTCTAGAAGAGTATACTTAGGTGTTCTCACTCTACCAGAAAAGGTAACTATATAAGGTGATGGCTGTGTCAATTTGTGTGATTTGTTCATCATTTCACAATATGTGTGTGTATACATATATATCTCAAATCATCACATGATATGCTTTAAATATATCCAATAGTGTTTGTCAGCTTTATCTCAATAAAGCTAAAAAAAGTAAAATGAGAAGCAATAATCAGTACCATTCCTACCGAAGACAATCTTTGCCCTGGAAATGGGAGGATTCTTTAGAGACTAAGTTTTGATTATGCCGTTCAAAGTAAAATCTCCTGGAATGTGTTGATGTGACACAGAGAAAGAAAACATGAAGAGAGTCTACCTTGAATATGCTTGTGCCTTAGGAAATACCTGTCCACAATAAATGCAGGGTGGAAGAATACATGATAAACCAGAATATACTGAGCAGACTTTTTTTTGTCACAAGCGATTCTTTTAAAAATGTATCTATTTCCTCTAGTATATATTGCTATTTTACCAAGATCCTCATTTTTGTTGTCGTTTCATTCTAACAATTTTCACTATTTTTTTCAGGACCTTTTTGATCTTATCTATCTTGAAGGGTTACAACCTAAAGAATACATAGACGCAGTCACACAAAGCGAAAGGAAAGCCACCTTACAAAACGTATTTCCTATTCTGATGCCCCTGGACACTGGGATTGGTGTGGCCATGGGTTTATTTTCCAACTGATTATAACAGAAAGTTTGAGCTATTCTAATTTATCATATGGCCATATAACTTTATAAAGTATGTAAAATGTATCTGAGAATAAATGAGGGGAAATTGGAGAGCAATACTGTGAGCACAAGAAATGTTTAAATATAATTATAAGGATACAATGTTGTTGCATAATAGGGTCATTTACATAACTGTTTACAGTAAAAATAAAAAGATACAGATTTAATTTTAAAAATTATTTAACTTGAGCCTCTTCTAGAGGTCAGGTACTGTCCTAGGCACGTGGGCTACATCAGTTTCTTATATAAAGATTCCTGCCGGAGTTGGCCGCGGTGGCTCAAGCCTATAATCCCAGCACTTTGGAGGTGGAGGTGAGAGGATTACCTGAGATCAGGGGTTTGAGACCAGGCTGAGCAACATGGCGAGACCTCATCTCTACAATAAATAAAAAAATTACCCGTATGTGGTGGCATGCACCTGTGGTTCCAGTTACTTGGAAGGCTGAGGTGGAAAGATTGCCTAAGCCCAACAGGTTGACGCTGGGATGGCCGTGAGCATGCCACGGTACTCCAGCCTGGGTGAAGGAGTGGAACTCCAACTCAAAAATTAAAAAAAGATTCCTGTTGGTATAGAGTTTATATTCTGCAAGTGGGAAAGGCATACAATAAACAATACACAAAATGAAATAACTAAATTATAGAGTATGCTAGATGAATATAAGTGCTATCATGATTGAATGGGCCAGGAGCATGGTCAGGCTGGCATGGTGGCGTGGGAGGCCATGTCCTATTTCCAGTAGAGTAAGCGAAGTCGTCAGTAGTAATAGCGGCGTTGGCACTCAGTGGGTCTCACTGTTATGGGAAAACTTGAGCAAAGACTTTAAAGGAGATGAGTGAAGAGACGGTGCAGATATTTGAGAGAGGTGGATTTCGGGTGACAATTTTCACCGGAATGTAACCTCCCAAAATGAAGACACTGATGGAGTGTTCAAGGAGCAACCAGAAAGTCGGGGTGGTAGCTGTAGAGAGAAGCAGGAGGAGAAGAGACATCCAGAGATTACCTAGGGTGAGGTCACAGCTGATCCCATCAACCAGTGAAGGACCTTGGGTTTTTAACATGGTAAGCAGACAAGAAAGGCTACTTGGGGGCTTTAGGCAGCATATCACAATTTGATCTGGCTTCTGTGTGTTGAGAGTATCATGAGGTGTGCAAAGTAGCTTAAATCTTAAGGATATATATATAATTTTATTGCATTTATTTCCTTGGTTTGCTGAAACAAATTACCACAAGCTGGGTGGCTTAAAACAACATAAAGTTGTTCTCTCATAAAGTTATTCTGGAGGTCAGAAGTTTAAAATCCAAGTGCCACAAGGTTGATTTCTGTGAGAGGTTCTGACAGAGAATTGGTTCTGTGCTCCCCTCCTGCATTCTTGTGGCTGAAGGAAATTCCTGGTGTTCCCTGGTTTACAGACACATCACTCTACCTCAGCCTCCATTTCCACATGACCTTCTCTATGTCTTTTCATGACCTTCCCCTCTGTCTATTTTAAATCTCCCTCTGCTTTCTCTATATCTCTATATGGATACTAGTTACTGGATTTAAGGTCCACCCCGAATCCAGGATAATCTCATCTCAAGAATTTTAAATTAATAACTTCTG
The DNA here is from genome assembly GCA_963574415.1 of Tarsius wallacei. Lineage (NCBI taxonomy): Eukaryota > Metazoa > Chordata > Mammalia > Primates > Tarsiidae > Tarsius > Tarsius wallacei. The sequence continues at coordinate 9,690 of CAUYQG010096189.1, forward strand.
CAAGGACTCTATTTCTAGGTAAGGTCACATCACAGGTACCAGGAGTTAGCACTCAGACACTTCTTTTTGGAGGACACAACTCAACCCACTGCATTCGTATTTCATCCAGAAGAAGGGTAACTTTAAGGTGGTTAAAGTTTGGAGGCCTAATTGTATTATCTGGGACTCAAGAGTCTTTCTGTTTTTATTTTTGTTGTTGTTTTCATCGCCACCCTTAGCATGCTAGTTTATCCTCAGTCTATCCTCAAAGTCTCAAGATGGCTGCAACTGTTACAGATGTCAAATGCAGCCACAGCATCCTTAAGAGAGGAAAACCATCCTTCCTTGTGTCCATCTTGGTTCCATAAGGGTCAGCATGTGTTTGTCTCCTTTATTTATTGCAGTCTCCTCAGCACCTAGAGCAGTACATGGTAGATTGTAGAGCTCAGCAAACACCGATTGAAGGAATTATTTGAGCAGGATTCTACTGCATGTTCATGTCTGCACCAGAGCAATGTTTATGGGAACAGGTATGGGGGATTTGAGCAACCAACACTCCTAAGGTATGGGATGGCTTAGCACCAAAGGGACACAAACTCTGATGTAGAGACAAAACATAGACAGTGAAATGGTCAGTGGGTGAGTTATTTCAATGTTTAAAAAAATTTCAAGAGCTTGGGAAGATGGCAGCCAGGTCAGGCAGACTATGCGAGTCCCCAAGTGAGTGAGTATGTGGATAACTTTGTGCACATGCTGGTGAGTAGGTGGGCATGTGAGTGGCTGACTGTGTGAAGGCTAGGGAGTTGGCGGCCAGGGCTCTCCTGGCGTAGTGGCTGGTGACACAGCAACTAGACTTGGACCCTTCTGGGACGCAGAAGCCGAGCACCATTTTCTTTTTCCTTCTTTTTTTTTTTTAAAACAACAAACGCTCCCTGGGAAGAAAATGCTGGGAAAGACTGTCTAAATGGGGGCCTGTGAACAAGTGGCCAGGTCCCTGGCTCAACAGCTGGTGCTGCAGCTTCTCTGCTTTATACCTGGCTCTTCCCAGGTCACAGAAGCAGAATGCCTTTTTTTTTGTAAGGAACAAAAGTTTTCCTGTGACAAAGTGTTGGGGAGAAATGATTGCCCCAGGCTCTCCCTCACCACTGCAGCAGGAGAGAGACTACCGACTCCTGGCTTTGCCTCATGACTTCAGCACCTGGCAAGGCCCTGGCAGCAGGGACTGCAGAGGGAGCCCAGAGGCAAAGTCCCATGGAAGAGGACAAGAGAGGCACCCCACCACCATCTCGAAGGAGGGGCAGGAAAGTGCCCCCAACTTCCTCACCACGGAGCAACAGACCTCATCTCTGTGATTGGCAGATCAGCTCTCAAGGATTGAGCATGACTCAGAGAGAATATCCTGAGAGCACAAACTTTGGAGGGACCTGATGAGTGCTGAGTTCCAGGACCCCCACCCTCTACCCTGATCCAGTCATGGAACAAAGGGTGTGGCCAGAGAAGGATGAGGAGGGACTTCAGAGAGATTGGTGGCGAATCTGGGGCTGACCCAAACCCCCACCTCCCTAGCAATCCTCTGAATGTCAGACCCACACAGCAGGACCATGACTGAGAGGGACAAACCCAGGCAGAGCCTGGACATCAGTCGCAATAGGAGACTGCCATTCCAGGACAGGCCTGGCTGGGGCACCCCCAATGAGTACATACCTGGGGAAGAGACCATCCCGTCCTTCCCCATCAGAGGAGATCTCCCTGACCATGTGAGAGTGGGAGGGTAGGACTGCGGCCCCACCCACCTCCACTTCCCCTCCTCCTTCCCAGCCTCAGACACTGAAGAGAGAGAGAAAGAGGTGGTTCTGCAGGAGAGACCTGACTAGAGGAACAAGTACAGAGCCGGTCACAAGAGGGCCTTTTTTTTTTTTTTAATTTTCAATTTTTAAAAAAATAAAAAATAAATTTTTTGACTGTTATTTCATCTGTTTTAAAAATATTTTTCCTTTGTGCATGAATGTGTATGTGAGGGTTCGATCTGCATTCCCCCCAAATTTTTTACCTTTTCTTTCTCTGTGTCTCTCTTCTTTTATTTGTTGTTTTCTGTTTATGTGTGTATGTGAATGACTGAGTATTCATCTTTCAATTTTGTTGTTAGTGGTGGTGTTTGCTCTTTTGTTTTTCTGAGTTTTTATTGTCTTTTTTTTTTATAGTTTTAGGTGTGTATCAATATATGTGTAAGGGTTCAACCTGGATTCCTTTTTTATTTTTTATTTTTTTCCTCTGGTATTTCTGTTTTTCTTCTCTGTTCACTTTCTGCTAGGCATGTATGTATGTGTGTTTAGTTTTCTTGTTTTTTTTTTTTGTTGTTTGTTTTGTTTCACTTTTTTGTTATTCCAGTTTGTTTGGGGACGTGTGTTTGTCTGTATGTGTGTTCAATTGCTTTTTGCATTGGTTTCTACTTTGCATTGTCATGTAGAGTGGTGGTGGGGAGTGGGTTTCAGGGAACACATAGCACAATAAGTGAACATTGTAATTGCAAGTAGTTTCTGAATCCTAGTGCCCCATCCCCTACTTTATTCAAATTTCAAAAATAATTACAAGAGACAGAAAAGTTTCCCATCCACCATCCTATGAAAATAGAACAAATCCAGGGCCTGGATCAGGGAAGAATAGAGGACTGAGCAAACATCAGAAGGGAAAGCCTCTCCCACTGACACTGAACGGCAGTACTAAGAAGAAAAACAAGAGATCTGTCACAAATGAGGAAAAACCAAAGGAAGACTTCATGCAGTTTCAAGTGTACCACAGACAAAACTCCTTAAAAATCAGACCCTGGTGCCAAACAATGAAAGACACCAATGACTGGCCCCAGAATGTGACAGGGATTAGGGAATGGATGGAAAGAGTGAATAAGACTCAAGAAAGACAAGATGCAACACTGAAAGAACTTGTAACAGAGATTTTAGCAATAAAAAATATCACCCAGGAAATAAATAACAAGATGACAAGCATGGAAGCAGAATTAATCTAGCTGAAGAAAGAATCTCAGAACTTGAAGAACAGAACATGGAATTAACCCAATCTGTAAAAAAAAACATAGAAAGAAGACTCAGAAAGAAAGAACAAGGTCTACAAGAGATGTGTGATTATATCAAGAGGCCAAACCTACACCGGATTGATATCCCAGAAGAAGAAATGGAAATGGGAACAAATTGAAGGAGGTAATTGAAGAAAACATTCCCCAT
>CAUYQG010096190.1:0-74830 GCA_963574415.1 Tarsius wallacei
GCCCGGCTAATTTTTTGATTTATTGTAGAGATGAGGTCCCGTTTGCCCAGGCGGGTCTCAAACCCACGGGCTCAGGCAATCCACTCACCTCAGCCTCCCAAAGGCGCGGGATTACAGGCTGAGCCACCGAGCCCGGCTGATAACCAAGTTTTAATCACTTCTCACCACTTACACTTTCTCTCATTCTGGTATAAGTCACCATCTGCTTTCACCTAGATTATTGTAGCAGCCTTCTACTTGGTTGCTTTTATTACTATTTTGACCACCTATAGCCTATTTCCAATATACCAGCCAGTATGAAATTATTAAAATGTTGTCATAAAGCCGGGCTCAGTGGCTCAGCCTGTAATCCCGTGCCTTTGGGAGGCTGAGGTGAGTGGATTGCCTGAATCCGCGGGTTCGAGACCCGCCTGGGCAAGCGAGACCTCATCTCCACAATAAATCAAAAATCAGCCAGGTGTGGTAGCACACGCCTGTAGTTCCAGCTGCTTGGAGGCTGAGGCGGAAGGATCGCCAGAGCCCAGCAGGTTGAGGCTGCAGTGGCCGGGAGTGGCCACTGCACTTCAGTCTGGGCGACAGAGTGAGACTCCAACTCACAAAAAAAAAAAAAAAAATGTTGTCATAGCCTGTTAGTTTGTTCAAAACACTCTAATGTGTCTCCATTTCACTCAAAATATCAAAACCTATAAATCTCTTTATTCTTTTCTCCCTTTTTCTCTGATTACTGTCTGCCTACTTATTCTGTTCCAACTGCACTGTCTCCTTGTTGGTCCTAGAACATTCCAAATACACTCCCACCTCAGAATTTTTTTCACTCTTCCCGAAATGCTCTTCTCCCTGAGAACCACATGGCATTTCAGCCCCTTATTAATGGGAAATACTTTGATATTGCTATTATTGCATAAAATATTATAACAAATTTAACAGATTAAAATGACATGCATTTATTTTCTCAAAATTTCTGCAGGTCAAGAGTCCAGGCATGGCTTTGCTTGGCCCTCTGCAAACCTGCAAATAAGCAGCCAGGGCTATGGTCATAGCTGAGACTCAACTGGAGACAGATCTATTCCTTGGCTCCCATGGTTGCTGGCATGTTACATTCTTCATGAGATTGGAGTGAGAGCCTCAGTTTCTGCTATTAGTAGAATTACTAATAATCCTTCTTTTCCACTTCTAAAGTTTGCCCTTGACCCCTTTTCACATAGGCCTTTCCCAAATGGCCATTTTCCTCAAAGCCAGAAAGGGGAAAGCATTACAGTCGTATGTTGTGTGATTATGGAAGTGACAACCTGCTGTCTTCACCATATTCTATTTATTATAAATGAGTCACAGGCTCCTCCTGCATAAAAGGGAGGAAATATCACAATGGCATGAATGCCAGAAGGCAGGGATTTTAGAACCCATTTAGAGTTTGCCCATCACATTTGCCCACCTTGTTTAAAATTATAACTACTGCCAGGCACAGTGACTCTTCACACCTGTAATCCTAGAACTTTGGAAGGTGGAAGTGAGAGGATTGTCTGAGCCCAGGGATTTGAGACTAGCTAGGGAAACTTGATGAGACCTCATCTTTAAAATAAATTTGTAAAAAATTAATGAGGCATGATAGAGCATACCTGTAATTCCAACTACTTGGAAGGGCTGAGGTGGAAGGATCACCTGGGCCCAGCAGATCCAGGTTGCAGTGGCCATGAGCACGCCAATGCACTCGAGCCTGGGTGGACAGAGTTAGACTACAATTCAAAAAAAAGAAAAAAAGATTGTAACGATCCTGAACTACTGAACTTTTTCATTTCTCATCTTCTCCTACTTTTTTTTTCTCCATAATACTTACCAACTTCTAACATATTATATAATTTATTTTTCATTATGGTTATTTGTTTTTTTAATTATTTTAATGATGTGGGTACAATTCAGGGTTAGGTATACAAATGTTCATTATGTCGGTACCCTTGTTGATGAGGTGTCCAGTTTCCCACTACTGTCAATCCCTTTCTTATAATATTATGATAATTGTTCAAGGTCTGATTATGAATGAGAACACGTAGTACTCAATTCTTTGCTTCTGTGATAGATCACTCAGTATTATAGACTCTATGTCCATCCAAATTGCTGTGAAGGTCGTAATTTTGTCCTTCTTTATGACTGCATAATATTCCATCGTGTATATGTACCACATTTTAAAAAATCTTGTCTTCTTTCAATGGACAGCATGGTCTGGCTATTGTAAATAATGCTGTAATAAACATATGTGTGCCGGTATATTTTTCATAGAGTGATTTGAGTTCCTCCGGATATATTCCCAGTAGGAAGGTTGTAGGGTTGTATGGAAAGTCGATTTTTAGATCTTTTAGGACTCGCCAAACTGTTTTCCACAAAGGTTGTACTAGTTTACACTCCCACCAATAGTGTGGAACTGCTCCCTTTTCCCTGTATCCTCTCCAGCATCTGTTGTTTTTTGATTATTGTGGGTGAAAGTGTTAACAACCCCCCTTTTCCCACTACTTGGCAATTTAATCTTCTATTAAAGTTCTGGCTCTGTTTTCCTAAAAAGACACAAAGATGGTTTCAACTGTGTTATGAAACACTATTGCTTATGCTAAGGATGACCCTTGACTGGTAAATTCCAACAGAATGGGTGGAACTATGAATGGACTATAGATACCTGATAAGGAGATCATATTCTGGGCTTATCTGAATGTTGATTCTTATAACTAATACGTCCCTTGCAAGGGACACTGAATTTTGTCTATAAAACTGTTGAAGGCAACACTAATTCCTGTGGGATGTGGAGTTTTAAGGCAGAGTGTGCTGGCCAGCAGTTCTTATATCTGTGCCATGTGAGTGGGCCTTGTTTCCTTACACCTTAGTTGGATGGCTGCTGCTATGACTGCTTCAAAGTCTCTCCACCGGGAGGAATGCTTAACACTGCCCTTCTAGCAAGCTATGTCTTCTGCCCCTTATCCTTCTGTGTAGACTGAATGTTTAACAGAGACCAAAGAGACCTCCTAATAGGCTTTATAAGTATTATCTGTCCCTTTTTTAGAACATTAACTCCACAAGTGCAAGGACTTATGACTGTTTGATTTACCTCATCCTTTATGTTCTTCCTTCAGCATCTAGTGATGCTGGTAATATTATCCCTTCTTTTTTTCCTCCGATCTAAGGATGTGGTGGCTTCCTTTAACCATTGACTCATTCTCTCCTGTTTGTTTTCCTTGTTCTTTCATCACAGATGTAACAAATGTTTTACATTAAATTCTTTTTGTTATAATTATTCAGGACAGTGTTTATTTTCCTGGTGGGTTGGTACTTTATTGGTAAAACCTCTAGTTGCTGATTAATTCCAAAATTTCAAATCTCTATGAGAGAGAATTTAATTGGCTTATATTTGGTCTGGTGTGCCCTCCTGATTTGTGAGCCATGTTATGAGGATGTAGCTGCTGAGACCATAGAGGGGATATTCCAAAGAAAGAGACAGCCTAATGGCTAGGATAGCTAATATTCTAGTTGAAGTGTCAATTATCATCTTAACATTTTCAAGCAAAACAGACCTGAATAAAAACACATAGGTACACATATTTATAAATTTTGTTGGTTCAAAAGCAATGTTTACCTGCTGAAGCATTCAGATATAAATTTTTCATTTATTCGTCTTACTCTACTTGCTCTATTTAATCCTATGATAAAATTTAGGAGTAAATCTAAAAAGATTTTAAATGGTCATCTCCAGAGTTTCTTCACCCTCAGATTTATAGCTGCAAATCAAGTCAGTGGTATAAACTAGAGTGTGTGAGTTTTCATTCCATGTGTGTGTGATTCAATTTATATTTAGGCTCATTTATTTCTGAGTCTTCCACTTACTGGAATATATTATCAAAGCATCAGATAGTCACAATGCTTGAATGCTGCCAGACTGTTATTCTACCTAGGACAAAATAAACAGAACATTACTAATTTTATAATTAGCACATATTTTGCTACGTGAGTAACGTGTGCCTTAAATGTCCATGTATCTGAGTCGGATTTTCTTAACAAGTAAATCTAGATACTCCTTGAGTGCATTAGGATTTTTTTTACAGCAGAGGGAATACCAATAAATACTTTTTTGAAAAACCATTTGATTTTTAAGAAAAATTAATAAATGTTGATGGTTTAAAACAGGACTTCACAGACATTGTTCCCCAGAGATTGCCTAGGGGATCCTAGGTCAGACAATGAATATGAATACTTGGCTTTAGTTAATAATTTTACAAAATGTGGTAACTCAGCACAGTTATGGTAAATTGTTAAAGACTTCAACTACATTGACTAAAAGATTGAGGACAAATTCATGAGTAGAATGTAATCACTTGTCTACTAGCCCAGAATAAATACTGACAGATGCAATCTTGTAAAAAGACTGTTTATCAAAAGATACTTTCTAAATCAGGATTTAAAACCTCTCTTTGGATATTTTCCTTAAAAAAAATGTTAGAAGTCTAAAGTTTGCAAGCTAAATTTTAGAAACCATTGAACCGATGATATCAGGACATAATTCTTTCCTGACTTCACATCTGGGAAACATGTTTTAAGAGAAGAGGGCTTCCTATCCACCTCCCAGACATGAGTGTGGTTCTAGAAAATTTGGGAAAATGGATGTACTTTATATATCATATCTTACCTCATCCTTTATGTTCTTCCTTCATAGTCCTATAACTCTTTTTTAAAATATCCAGACCTAAAAAAAAAAAAAAAAAAAATCCGGACCTTTGACTAGGCACAGTAACTCATGCCTATGATCCCTGAACTTACAGGAGATGGAAGCAGGAGAAATCCTTGAGCCCAGGAGTTTGAGACTAGCTGGTGCAACATAGTGAAACACTGATTCTACCAAACAACTATTAGCTGGGCATGGTGGCCCATGCTTGTAGTCCTAGATACATGGGAGGCTGTGGTGGGAGGATCGCTTGAGCCTAAGAGTTTGAGGCTGCAGTGAGCTATAATCGCATCACTATACTCCAGCCTAGGAGACACAGCAAGACCCTTGCTCTAAATAAACAAATGAATGAATAATAACTAAATAAATACATATTCAGGCTTTCATATTGTTTAAACTTTGCTCTAGCATATTCTATTCAGGCCTGCCTTCAGCTAAGGGTGATTTTTCATAAAAAAGAATGTTATACTTTAGAATTATCTTTTCAAATGTACTTTTATCTGATTAGAGCCATCACATCTTCAACACAATAGGTATGCACTAGCAGGAAAACAATGACAAAGTGAAGTCTCACACACTCTAAATAACAAAGTAGTTTTGCATCTTTCTATAGGCATTCTAATATTCAGGAGATCCTTATTAATTCCAATGATCTTACCCTCAACTTTACATGTTTCCACTTTCTACTCCTTCACTCAAGGTTAGGCTGCACTCTCTGCCACCTCCTTTTATACTTGTAAACCCATGAGATTGAATTCCACACAAACTTTGTTATATTGTCATTAAAATCAGCTATAACTTTCCAATTGCTCAATTCAGTGTTCCTTATTCAGCTCTTAACATAATTATTGCCAAATGTCCACACAGATGAATACTAACTCTTTCTTGAAGAAAAAAATCTCTACCCTCTTGGTTTCTGTAGCACCCAATGCTCATCCTATTTCTCTGGCCAATCCTTCACAGTCTTATGGTCTTATAGGTTCCTTGGTGTCCTTTAATGTTTTCCCTTAAATGGTGGATAGGAAATTCATCAATACTCTTTAATTAAATTGAACTTTCCAAGAGGATAAAGATACAGATATACAGACACCATATCTTCTATTGTTATCAAAGAGCTTAAAGTCTAAATAAGAAATCAGAGAGTAAAACGGGACATTTTCCTATAGCATGGTGATTGGCATTATAGAAATGGGATTATCACATTGCTCCCTACTTAAAGTTCTTCAGTGACTCTGCACTTCACTCAAGTCAAGACTCCTGAGGCTAGCAGAGCAACATTCTGATGACATCTACGTACCCATTCCTCATCATTTCTTGTCACTCTCCCAAATGGAGCCTATGTTATTGCCCAGATATAGCCATATATGTATCATGTGTCATCACTCTCAAGTTCAATGTTTAGGACAAGTGTTATTTTTTGCATCACTCATTCACACTGAGTTTGGTACAGTAGTAGCTCTAAAATTTCTACCTTTGAGGAGTGAATCCACAGGCTCACAAGCCACCACTTGGCCCCATCCATGGTATAAATGGGAATGGGAATTTTTCTCATCACAGCTATTTTCAGTGAATAGCAACTGACATTTGAGTTGAAACTCCTTGCCACCCCTGTTCAACGCCTCTATAAAGTATAATCATTCTCTAACTACTGCCTGTGTGTTCTATGTGATCCTTATTTCTATCCCATATTTTTATTGCAAGATAAATTTTGTTAATTTAATCCTTAAAAACAAAAAGAGTATTTCCAGACTAAAATCTGAGCTGGAAAAAAATATGTTATGCTGGGTCATTAACTTTATGATACTTCTTTATGACATATTTAAACTCTTCTTATGTCTACAGCAGCTAATGATTTTTATGTCCAGTCTTGCATTGACTACATTTACACTTATATAATTTCTTCTGTTTGAGACATTCTGTGACTCTACTGCTTGTCTGATTTCTTGCTTCTTGTGGGAGCTTTTCCATCTTCTTAATAAATCCTTTCTCACTCAAAAAGAAAAAAAAAAAGAATTCACCTTCTCCAGTTTCTCTGGGAAGCTTTCTTTGATTTTCCTCTCCCCTCAACTCATTCTTTGGCTAAGATAGGCATTCTTCCTTTGTTTGCTGTATTACTTTTCTATCATATCACCTTTCCAGTTGTCATTTATACCTCTGCTTCTAACTGAAGTCAATTGTGCATCTCTTGTTTTCAATGTCCAGTAATGCTTTAACATACATGAAAATGTTTATTCAATGAAAGAATGAATGATTAAATCTTTAACTGGTAGTGTATAAACTATTAAAATAAGTAGAAACATTTGGTCATGTTGGGAAAAAAATATTGTGTTATTACTTCTCAGAATAAACTCCTGTATTTTTGTAAACAGCATATTGTTTAAGTGTGAGTGTGTCTGTGTATGCTGGGAGTTATTAGAATATGGCTTTGTAGGTGAATTGTTAATGGGACAGGGGCTATTCATATGTGTAAAATGATATTTTATATATGTAATCTGTAAGTTGCATATTAACAAAATGTAACTATAATTTGGAGACAGTACTTGTATTACATATTTTATCTTTTCAACATTTGAAATCTTAATAAATTTAAAAATGGATTATCCACTTATTAAAATAATACTATTCTGTCTAAACACTGTAAATGTCATTTATATCTTTCCACTTTCTAAAACTGGGTTATATATGTACATTTTTGGTAGCAATAATTTCTCTCTAGAGGACAGATTCCATAGTAACAGACACAGATTCTGGAGACAGATTAAGTTCAAAACCTAGGAACTTCATGCTAAATGATCTAACTTAGGTTCCCTTTCATCATCTTTAAAATTTGGATAGTAATAGCACATATCTACCTCATCATTTTGTTTTGCAAAATAAAAAGATAGCTTATGTTAAGTCTTTAGCACCTTGCTTCATAAATTGATCAATAAATATTAGCTATTGGTGTTAAAAGACTAAAAATATAATCCACAGTATATAATATTTCCTACCTTTTTTCTGACAACTTTGATAACATATTGCACTGACTTTTTTCACTTATCATCTCTGAAAGGCCACTGTTTTATAATATAAATTCTTCTGAGCCTGACTTGCATGGCAAACTTTTTTAAAAAATTATATTCAATATGCCAAATAAGAAGCAGAATAAGATAATATTATATAATAGCAACCTTTACTTGTTTCGTTAACTTCTGAATATCTGTCTGAAGAGAAAAAAACAAGTTATCTTAATAAATATGCTAATAGCTTAAAATGAAACATTTATTATTATTCCCATATGGCAAAAATAATATTTGCTTATGTAGAATTTTTTAAAATTCCTAAATTAAAAAAAAAAATCTGTAGTTCCTCCAAACAGTATGAATTAGCAGTCGCCACTTGAAGCTCTAATTTTTTTTCAATATTGATAAGCAGGATTTATTAAACTATTTGCCACTGTTGGACATTTGGCTTGTTTGCATGGTTTCCTTGTTACAAACTAATGAACATTGTCACTTTTTGGCTTTTTAAAAAATCCCTACCTCTTCAGAGCTATTTGGGGTTTAGCAGATTCTTCTTAAAAGCGTAGGTGGGGATGGGGCCAAGCTCTAACTTTATAATATTTTCTGTTTAAATGCATACTCTTTACTTAAATAGCAAGATTATAGTTAACATACAGTTTTATAATCTTTTTAACATGAAAATATATTGTGAATGTAGATACATATAATTATTTGTATCATTTAAAATCTCTGCCTAACACTTGTTTGTGTTGCTAAACTATAATTTATATATTTCTCTATTGTTGGGTATTTAAATTGTTTATCAAGTTCCTTGTATAACCAGTTGCTGTGAGATGAATGTTCTGATAAATTATTTCAAATATTCATAATTCTTTCCTTAGGCTTTTTTCCTTTCTTCTAAGAATAGAATTATATTGAGTCAAGACTTGAATGACTTTTCTTAGGCCTTTGAAACACTCTGCTAAATTGCCTTCTGAAATAATTATTTTAATTCTTATTTCCACTAATGATATATGAATTATTTTTCTTACAGATTTCATAAGAAATTATTATGGTTAATTATAATTTGCCTCTTTTAACCAGTGAACTTGTCATTTTTTAAAATAAATATTTATTTGGCCATGAAGAAAATTGAAACTGAGTGTTCAATAAAATCAGGAGAAAACCTGAGAATCATATCTTGAAAACTAAAGAGATAGAGCTTCAAAAAGTGCATTGTTAACAGTGGCAGATGCTGACTAGATGTCAAATAAGATAACGATGACAAGATGATTCAGCAGGGACCCTTGGTACCATGTTCAGGAGAGGTTATAGGAGTGATGGGAAATAGATTCCTATTTGGGGCTAAGGCATCAATGGGAAGCCAGAAAGTAGGACATTAACATGAAATATGCATTTTAGAAGGTTAGCTTTCAAGGGGAGGAAAAGAATGCTAGCTAGAAGGTGGGCAAAGGGGAAGTGGATGGAGTCTTAAGCTTGTTTGAAGGTGGAATAGAGAGTGACAAGCTCTAGTTCAAGAAAGAAAGAAGGCATTTGACATACAACTAGGTGTATAAAGAAAGATTTGGATATTGGGTCTGGAGCACAGGGGAGGAATCAACTGAAGCCTTCTTACAATGGAAAGAAGAGAGATAAGACAGAACAAATATGAAGTATGGGGATGCATCTATATATGTGTGTGTGATTGTGTGGGTATTAATTTGTATAATATATATACATGTTGTCGGAGCTACAAGAATTCGAGAAAATTCTATTTGATAGTGTCTGTCTTCTCTTGGAGAAGAATGCAGACCATATGTGGAACGTAAATAAACTTCAAGCTATGCTCATTAACTCTAATGGCAATTTAAAAATCTACCTAATCAAAAAATATACAAAATATGATTTTATCAGTAATTATTTTCTCAAAAAGTCAATATATAAAACATCTTTGGAGAACTGTTTTAATTAATAGCATTTCACAGAAAAAAATTTATTCATTAGTGAAGCAATTTAATATTGAGTACCAAATACAGCATATTTGGTTTGGAAATACATGTCTTTTTTAACCACTCGAAGCTATTTTGTAAAACCGACATCCTGAGAGACATATTGCTGGAATACGTAATCATTTTGGCATAAAATTTAATCCCTAAAAATGCAGTTGGAATTATTGCATAATTTCTTTATCTTTAGTAATAGAGGGCTTTTGATGAAACAGATGAGCCATTAATCAGCTTTTTTTTTTAAGCCTTTGGTGATGTGTTCTAGGAAAATACTTTTATTTTCCATGGTAAGACATCCCTTAATCATTTAGGACAGTTTCATTGTATGTGTAATAAAGGAAATGGACAATGGAAACATTTATGTAGTGTCTGATTGTCTGGGGATGATGATCTATACGATGCAGACCTATTATTTAATGCTTTTGGGGATTCCCTTCTCTTCCTCCATTATTCCTTTAAGCTTTGGTTTCTGTACTAATCCTAGGGAGGAAAATGCAAGCACTTATGTTATTTCTGGATTGGCAAATTAGATTTGTATATAAGAGTTAAATAATATTCTTAATTAACTAAAAACAAAGGTGATTAAGTTATCATGAGTAATCACTGTGGAATTTTCTCCTTTTTAACAGAGAAAATAGTCCATAACTTGGATATTCAGGACATATATATGAAACCCTTCCAATTTGTAGGTTCATGATTCTAGGTTCTGAATATTTATGGTGTACAATAACTCTATGATAGAGATTTATTTTTGCTGAGACTCATGGATTGTAGATTGTTCTGCCAAGTCGGGAAGGATTAAAGAAAAAAAAAGGAAGGCTGAGTGCTATTGTGTTCCCTGTTTAGCTAATTAAGAATCTAGGCCTAATTTAGAAGGCTGCAAATCTCAGATGCCCTCTCTTAGTCAATTAGACTAGCTCAGACTCTAATTTAGGCTATCCTAGTTTTTCCCTAGGTCAATGAGTAAAGAAAGGGATATTCTTAAGTCCCAGACCTCAGGGGGAAAAAAGATAGCGATGACATCAGTAATCTAGTAGAGTAAGAGATTAATTGGAAGGAAGGGCACCTGTCATTGTAGTCACATAAAAAGAAAACAAAAATTTGTACTGGAATGTATTATATAATATACAATAAACTTATCTACTAGAGGACTAGAACTTCCAAGTGATTGGAATACATTCTTATTCTGGGAGTCCACAGCCTAACATTGACTTTTAATTTTTTGATGCTAAAACACTTTCTTTCGTAGTCCAAGAATGAGATATATTATTGTTTTCACAATAATAAATCAATTAAAATTAGGTATATTGTAAACTCCTTGAGATGAGTAAATATTGTCTTTGATTAAGGTAGGAAAAAAGTCCTGGTTTCATCATTAGTCTATTTACGGTGTAAATTATTATTTCTAGAGAATAGAAAGATTTGTTTTCTTTGTGTTGATTTGTATTAGCTTTTGTTCTAGAATGTACCCTAATGGGAAAGGTTGGAGGTGAAGTGGTGGTGTTTTGCAGTGCCCTTAAGCATAATCTATACAAAATCAGAAATGAGATAAAAAAGATAAATAATGTATGGTCCCTGTCCTAGGAAAAAAAGTAAAGGGGATAATATTCATAAACAAACAATAATTATTCAAGGTATTACTTGTTCTATTTGAACACATTTTGAATAGATAATCTCCTGGTTCTAAAAATTAAGTTGGTAGACAAAAGCAGACATTAAGAACATTTATTTCCTCTCCTATTTTGTGTTTTCTATCCCTCCAATTATTTCTTATGCAAATTTAAATAAATATATATGTATTTTGTTTTCACTTCTTTCTACACACAATAACCTAATATGTATATATATGCACCACTGGCTTCTTATACAAGGTTTGCTAGGAGTCCTGAGCAAAATGACGTAGAAAGGGACCTAAGAAAAAAATTGTTTCTAGCTCAGAAGAGTTCAGGGATATTCCAAGGATGAGATTTTGATTGATTTATGGTTCAAAGTATGCAGATGCAGGGGAAGATTATTCCATATAGAAAAGGTATCAAAATCCCCTGGTCAGGAAAGTAGAAGTTCAGGGAATGATTGAAAAGTATCATGTGGTTGCCTGGACTACAAATGGCTAGCATAGTGGAAGACAAAACTGTATGAGTGGCTTAGGAATAATTGTAGGCATTTTTGCTTGCCTTAACCTTGAAATTTTCCATGAATTGAAAAACATATACAGGTTGTACATTTTTGGAGGTGGTGTCTTTCTAGAGTTTGATGATTCCTAAAACCTCATTTGGCTAAACAACTCAATGGTTTTTATAGTACCACTTAAAATATTTAAAATCCAACTTAAAACTTAATTGTCATATGTTTTGATCACTGTGTAATTTTTCTCTTTGAAACTCACCAGCCATGGTCATGCAAAGTCAGCTTAGTGTCCAATGACATTTATGTTATCCATAGCTATTGGTTATGTACCAATACTAGAAAAACAGAAATTCTGGCCCAAACAGAGGATAAAATAGATAGATCTGGATTGATTTAACTTTTTGCTCTATCTGGTGGGGAAAGAAATCTAGGTCATATGATTTCTGTGTAACTAGGATTTATGAATTTTAACCAGATGCTTTTCTGAGTCTTCAGATGATATAATTAGAGGATAATACTGTAGCTAGAGGATAATACTGTAGTTGCTTAGAAGAACAAAGAAATATTGATTAATGTTTACCACCCAACTCTAAAAAGATACTTTGGATTTAATTTAAAGATGTTCATTTTCCTGATGATTTGGATCTCAAAGGTAGAATTATAAAAGCAATCCCTTGAGATCTGACCAGTCTCTGTGTGTTAATATTAAAAATATTTTTTAAACCTAAATATCTATTTTTAGAGTGCATACAATTGTAAATACAAAATAATAAATTAGGCTTTAAAAGTGATATTTGAAACTCCTCTCAACTGTTTCCATCCACATCTTCCTCCCAATCACTACCAATAACACTTGTTTTCTTTTTAAATTTGTTTTTTATCTTTGACTTAATTAGACTAATAAACCTGACAAAATATTGTAGTAATATCTGTCATTATGTATGCTTAACAGCATTTACCTCATTTCTATAATTCAATAAACTGAATCATTTTATTGTTTTAATATAGCTAAGATAACATAATTGTCAGGTAACATTTCTGTTCAGTTTTTCACATATTTACTTTATATTTTTGGATTATCATGTGTTTTCACCTGATGATTTTTTACCCTACAATGGAGAAGGCAGTAATCATGCAAATATTTCAGTCTTTCATTAATACAATCTCAGTTTTATTAATTACCCATAGAAATGCTTAATTCCTTTTACATGATGTAGTTTGTAACTCAGTGGTTTAGTGATCAATGAAACTCTCTGCCTTGGTTTCTGGGACTAATATGAGTATATGCCCAGACTAGGTACTGGTTTTGATAACAACCAGTTAGAAGTTCAGCCTCATTAGTCTTTTGTATTCTTCCCCCAGCAATAAGCTTATTGATATTACCAATTACTAAGTGATTACTTGATTATAAACACTGAGTTAAAAATAAATTCGATCCAATACTTCTAATCCTATGATGATGCTTATGGATAGAATTATAATTCGAATCCAATACACCCTGTATATAACTAAAGATCATCCATGAACTAGAGGACATTTAAATCTATTTTGATTGTTCTTGAGTTCCAGGTAACAGAATCCTAAAATGGTCCCCCATGACTTTCTGCCTTAATCATATAGCTGTGAATATAACAATATGTATATATCATGCCCTGATTTTGCAAAGATGTAACTAAGTTTACTGATCAGTTGATTTTGAGTTAAAGAGACTACTGGTTGGGCCTAATATAATCATGTCAGCTCTTTAAAAACAAATAGTTTTCTCTGGCTGGTAACAGAAGAGGAAGTCTCAGATTTCCTAAACTTAAAGAAAATTCAATGTAGCATGCTTACTCGTTTGAAGTTAGAGGGGGGCTGTGTGTCAAGGAATGTGGCATCCTCTAGAAGCTGACAGCCCAGCAAGAAAACAGAGACCTTCATCTTATAATCTCAAAGAACTAAATTATTTCAACAGACTAAATTAGCTTGGTAGTTGATGCTTTCTCAGAACCTACAGATAAGGACTTGGCCTAGCCTACACCTTGTTTTTGACCACGTGAGACCTTAAACCAGTAACTTATCTGACCCTACCTGGACTTATTACTTATAGAAATATAAAAAAAAATAAGTGAGAGTTTTAAAAGACATTAAATTTGTGGTATTTTGTTGCCCAATAATAGAAAACCAATATACCATAATTTAGCACAATCTTAGAAACCAGATTACTTCCTTATTACATAGCAGGTATACTATTTCTCCTGTATATCCCAAATTCCTCCTCTTCTCATGACCGAAACATTCATATTCTACCCTGTAAATACCTTATTGCTTTATGCTCATCTTACCACCTGGAACCACCAGTGAAGTCTCCAAAATAAATAAATGCCTAGAAGACAAAGTAAAAGAAAAAAGGAGCAATTTTCAATAGGTAAGGTATAGATCTCAAAGCCTTGCTTGTCTGAAACAAAATGAAACCAGGAGCTTATTTCCTGTATTAAATATACTGATGAGGTAATTTTATAATTACCCAGCTGAAGTATCATCATTTAACTATTTTCTAAGCCAACATCCAGAGCTTAGTCCTCTTTGTATTATCCTTCTGATGATGAACAAAGGCAAGTCCAGACAAAGTCACGATAAAGGATGAAGGTAGAGAAAGACAGACAGAGAGAGAGGAGACTAGTTTTACTAAGATCTAGAGCAGCACTAGCTGTCTCCTTGGGGTGGTGTTTGTGGTAGTGGGACAGTGGCCATAGGGATAAATGTCAAAGTAGAGGCAGCCCAGGCCTTCCTACTGGCCTTAAATCTATAAAAGTATTAAAATCTGAAACCAATATACTTCTCTGTATCCTCACTAAGCAGCAACAGGACCAAATTTGCTTCTCTTCCTGTCCTTATATTAAATAATAATGAGATAAGCAAGGACATGCTTGCTTCTGGTGGTAAGACTGTATACAAACTAAGATAGCTTTTTTACCAAGATTAATACTGATTTATCAAGGCTAGCTTTCAATCCAAGTTGTGTCCTCAAATTCAAAACTATTATTTTACATGAATTATTTTCATGAACTTTACAATACCAAATAGCTCTCTGCCTTTTCACACCCACTAAATATCGTTCTTTGATATTCCTCTTCATAGACACTACTAAGATTCTTATGTTTCTTTTAGGTGGTGTTACTCCTTGGTGAAGTGCATCTAGTAAACTTAGTTTTGCTTGATTAGCAAGTTTTTCTGATGATTGTTTTGGGTGAATGCCTTCATCTTTGACCCATCACATCAGTCATCTTTCTTTTTAAGAGTAGAGAGAACACAGCTAAGTCAATAGAAGACAGTTTTATTTTCCTATGAAAGTCATCATTACTTTAAGGTTACCTACACTTAGCTTCCCTAGTCTTCACTTAACTGATAGATGTTACCATATTGGCTTGATACAAGATCAGTCCTACAAAAGCGAGCATGTTATATCTGAGTATTCACCTTTTCTGGTGGGAACTGACTGACATTATTTGGTATAGACTATTCTTTTTTTTTTGGCAATATGCATTCAACATGGCTATTAATTAGAGTTGAAAGGAATCTAGATCCAGTGGTATGATGGACAAATGTGTTTAATAGAGAAAGAAAAGCATAGCTCAAATTCTGCTTTGACTACACAAGTCCTGTAGCCAAAAGAAATCAGTTACCTCCACTAAACTAGTTTTCTCATTTAAAAAAATTAAAAAGAAATGGATATTGTGAAAATTAAATAATAAAATTTTTCAAAACAACGACAGAAGTGTTTTAAATCTTCTAGCATGGATCTGAGCATTTTGCACACGTTCAGGAATAGTTGGCATTTCTTATTCTCTTCCTTTAATAAGGTCTTAGATCTGCAAAAATTGCCCCCATAGGTTGCATTTTTAACCAGGCAACATGTATTTATTAGAAATATGGAATATGAGAAAAATCATGATTTTTTAAATATTGGAAGATGGTATTAATAATATAAACTTTTTTTAGGTTGACTTTGCTTTTTAACCTTAGAAAGACAAAGTTATACCTATCTATAGGATAAAACATCACCCTGGGTCTGTCTTTATCTGTGTACTTAAGCTCAAGTAGCAGCCTATGTATAAGAAAAAAATCATAGAAAGGAAATTGCTAGAAGTGATTGAGATAGAAGAAGTGTGTGCTATCTTGATATTAATTCTCTCAATTTTTGTCAAATGAAAACTGGTCACTAAGGAGAGTTGCCAGATAAAAATACAAAAGCTCAATTGAATTTAAATTTCAGATAAGCAACTAATTTTTTTAATATAAGTATGTCCCAATACTACATGAACATACTTATACTAAAAACACATTTATTGTTTATTTGCAATTCAAATTTCCTTTGCTGTCTTGTATTTTTATTTGTTAAATATGGGAATACTAATATAAAGAAGCCTGGTGTACCAGACATTTGGCATATATTTAACACATATAAATGTATTCATTATATTATGCATTTAATGTACCTTGATTGTTAGGAAAAAGTATGTTTCTCTTTTCAAAGTTTCTACTGGCAGTAACAGTTATTGTTTAATAATGAGTAAAAAAACAACAAAAGATAAAGCAGCAAGATACTTTCAAGGGAAAGTGTTAGTTTCAAGTGTATGGATGAGGCAATACACATATGCAAACAGCCTGTTCTTACATATTCTGGCCAAGACTACAAGGTTTACATCAAAGGCTAAAAAACAGTGAAGTTCATTAAACAACATTATTTAATTCAACAACATGTTCAAAATATGCATACCTCCGTAACTTTCATTTTAATATGTAGATTTACCTATTAATAAGAAACACCTACATAGAGTTAATTGATGACAAATTAAATTATTTATAAAACATCTTGATTAATTTACAGGTTGTCCTGATTGGCTTATTAACATGGATGCTGCTTTAAACTCATTAAAATGTCAACCTAACAAAGTTAAATTATGCGGCAGTCATACTGTTTTCAAAAAAAGCACAAATTGCTGTAAGATTCTTTTAAGAGTTGTAGAGGACCTTGTACCCCCACACACAGTTGGACACTGAGTACAGAATTAACTAACCTCTATCCAGATTGCTATGGACAGTAACATGACTTTATCATTCCAATGTCCTTGTCAGCACAACTTTCCTGTCTCTAGAGACTTTATCCCAGGCAAATTACTTAATATTTAATTACAGGAACTTCCAGTTGAGCATTCTTCATCAACAACTCTTTGTACCCTAAGAATTTTTAAATCCTTTGCCTCCAATATCATTACCTAGCTGTTTCCACTGATTCTAGACTGTTGTATCTTGATGTATACTCATTCCTAATCAAGACACCACTTTGAAAGACCTACCATAAGACTTACTTCCAATTTCTGTCAAATTCTGACCTTGTATTCTCTCCTCAGACATACTCTCAAATCTCTTGAGGTGGTGTTTCCCTTTGAACAGTAAATCACAAACACAGCTTTCTGTCATCAATAAGTTGTGCTGATATTTAGAAAGTGGGCACTCCATAACATAAAGGGCACAGATATAGAATAAGACTTCCTGAGTCTTAGCTCTGCCAGGTGAGCTTGTGCAAGTTATTTAACCTTCTTGTGCTTCTATTTTCTCATTTGAAAAATGGAGGATAAGGATACCTACTTCAAAACATCACTGTGTAGATTAATAAATATACATGGCATGTAGTACTATAATTATTAAAATATATATTGTCCTAATACATTTAAGGTATTTTTTGTATTTCAAATTTAATTATACTTATAACTTTTCATGGCTTTTTTGTGTAAAATGGACATATTTTACTTATAGTAATAGAATGTAAAATTGAAACTTTTTTCTTAAGTTGTGTAATTTTTGCTTTCTCTAATTTTCTAAAACATAGTCCTTTGAATTAACTTTATTTTCCACAGGTGTTAAGTTTTTTTAATTTAATTAAATTTTTTATTTTAAAGATGTGGGGTACAATTCAGGGTTAGGTATGCAAATGTTCATTATGCAGGTACCCTTGTTGATAGACGTTCATTTTAATTTATATAATCTTTTTGCCTTTGTGTCTCAAACAATTCCTATAACCTATAGATACGTTTATTAATAAAATAAAAATCAAAGAATATTTTTCAAAACTTTTGATTTTTAGAAATTGATATATAATTGTTGTACTTATTTTGGGGATACATGTGATATTTTGATACCTGCAGACACAATGTGTAATGCTCAAATTAGGATATTTGGGTTTTCTATCACTTCAAACATTTATTTATTTTTTTGTGTTGGGAATATTAGAATTTTTCTCTTCTAGTTATTTTGAAATATACACTCAATTATTGTTAACTATAATTTCTATACACTACTGTCAAATACTACAGCTTATTCTTTTCTATTCAATTGTATTTTTTTAACCTTTTAACCAACTTATTAGAATATTTGAATAGAAAATATAGAATAATTTTAATAGAAAATAAAGAATAATTTTCTTTAACAATTTGTGTGTGTGTGCAAGTGTGCATTGAAGGAGAAAAATTGCTCCAGACATGTGTAAAATGCCAAGAAAAGATGTATCCAAAACTATTGCAATAGCAGTCAAGACTACTGCAATAAGGAAGAGAAATTTGAACTCAACTCCACTGAAACAAAAATAGAAGGATTTTAAATATTGGAGTGAGTTCATGGAAAGAATTTGTGATCATCAAGGGGGAGGTTGGTGAATATGATTAGGTCATCTGTGTTTGCTAATTGACACTTACTACAGTCAGGTGCCTCCCACAGAAACTGGGATAAATACCAGTACATCTTTCCTGAAGATGACATTTCAAAAGGTTGACTCCCAGGTCTCTGAGAAAGACAGCCTGAAGTTGTAAAACTGGCAAGAATGAAAATTTACATTCAAAGGGGCAGCGAAAAAATTTACAACTGTATTTTCAAGTAAATACTGTAAGAAAAGGAAGGATAGGAGAAAGTTTGGGCCTATAGTCATGAAGAAAGCCTGTCTAAAGTTTGGTCAAGCTGAAAGGAATATTAAGACTGTCTGTCTCTCTCTTGTTAGTAGGTAAGTAGATAGATAGATAGATAGATAGATAGATAGACAGATAGATAGATAGATAGATAACTATCATTTAAAAAGCAATTTTAACTATTTTACAACTGAAGGGGAATATTCATTGCAACTTTTATATTGACTGTATTCTTACAGAAGCATATCATTTAATTTCCCTGCCCTATCATGTTCCCCCTTATGAGCAGACTACATTTTGTAGTTTTATGTGGTCAGATTCCAAATGTAAATTATTCTACATACCAGAAAAATACCTTTCTCTAGATATAACCCAACTATGTTATAGAGACATTATCACAGAGTTATATATAAAATGTTAAATACCAACTAAATACTTATCTTCAAAAATGAGAGGACAAAAGGACTATAAAGAAAAGAAAGCTTGCATGAGCTTCTTCCTTCATAATACTTTTGTCTGTTTTGGTGAAAATGTTTTTGAGAACTCTGACACAAGCCTGACCCACCAAAGAAGAAAAAACACACAACATGGTAGACACCATTTTTCCACCCACACTTTCTGGATCACAGCTGCTACTTCTGGAAGCTACTTCTTGTTCTCTCTCCATTGTCTTGTGTGAATATGTGCACACACAGAGTTTCATAGAAAAATAATCTTTAGGGAAGTTCCAAGAGTTATAAGGCAGGTTGATTTCACAATACTTACAAAAGAAAAGGGTTCATAGGATCCTTTTTCACCTAAATCATAGCAATCTCATCACTTTTTATAATGGAGTTGGAAATTTTTTTTTCTTAGATGGCACTTCCTTAGCTGATCAAGTTTTAGGTCATGGGTGTGCTTGTCATGCCCTTTGGTTTGGTTTTCCTGTAATCATGGTGTCAGGCCAACTTTTAACCCACTAACTAGTAAGTAGGCTCCAGATATTCATATGTATGTTTTTTGTTTGTTTGTTTGCTTGCTTGCTTATTTTAAATCAGGCAGCTTTCAGTAGATAACAGGAGAGCAGCACCCTTAATCTCTTCATCTTTTAGCTACATATCTCCAAGACTTATCTTAGTTGCCTTTTACTTCATTGAAACTTCCAGTTATATCATCTGTAACTGGCTTCTTTAAGCTATTGAGTTATACACTTCAGTCCTCAAACTGATTATTGGATCTCTACATATTGCTTATGTCCAAGTCAAAGCAGGGATCTTGGAATGGCATTTTCACATCTAACATCTGATGTAGATAGTTCAAGACAGAGTTCTTAATTTGCCTTTGCCACACCAAGTCTTTTCATTTCTTTTGATTCTACTGACAGATTTGTTAAAAAAGCACTGGATCACCATATGCCCTCTTTCAAATGTATGAAAATATAAGAAAGTTCTATTTATAAACAGCATGTGAATGTAGTTTTGAATGAGGTCTATAAGGTGATATGCTATTACAGAAAATCGTGTCAATTATTTCTAGACAGAGCATTGTTCAACAACCTCAAACTGATAGAAATTTATCTTCTTCCTTAAGACCTTCAGAGTGATGGCCTTTGGTTAAGTAATCATTCCAATGTCTTTAGATTTTTGCACATGAGTAATATTTTCCAACATTAAACTAGAATTCCTTATGCTACCTCTCTTGCTCAGAAACTAAAGCACAGTATATCATTTTCCTTTATTTAATATTTTGTATAGTATTTGAAGTGAAGTTGTTCTTGAGGTCCCATCCACTAATAAATGCTTCTTAAGAACCTTTCTGTGAAGCTACTGAAGGTCAGAGAAAATAAACCACCCTTGGTAGGAAAATTCTTTACAGTCTCCTGATTTATCCTTAAAAAGAAAATCATGTAAATATTGCTGTCTGAACCACAGTATTGCCTTGTTTACCAGTTTGTTCCATAAAAGTAATGTTTTGAATTACTATCCAAAGTGAATTACTTCCTTCTTGCATCCAAATAGAGTTGACAAAAAGTCACCAGTGCAGTTTCTGATCATTTCAACTGCATGTACCCAAAGGTTTATGATTATTGGTGGCTATAGTAATCTCAATCTATATTTTTCTTCTTTAGGATCTGTTTATAAAATAACAATTAACGTAGTCTCTAGAAAAACAAAACAGTACACAATTTATTTCTGACCACAGCTACACTAATAGAAACCACTCCTCTCCAGTCATGGTACTAGTTGTCTATGAACATCCAGCTTAAAATGAATTCTTTTTTTTTTAAGTAGGATTTATTGAGAGGACAGAAAAGCTCCCACAGTGGGAGGGGACCTGAGGGGGTTGCCCGAAGTGAATTCTTATGGTCGATACTCTAAGCCAAACCTACTGGGGTCTAGATGAGGACACTGTAAAGCTCAACCTTTATGCTAGTTACTTACTTGATAAAACAAAGAGTAACTTTCATTTTAGTTAATCAGCACTCCATTCAATGAACAATTATTTGTTATGTATTGGCTATTCTCCAGAAACCTTGTAAAATTCTGGGGATGAAAACAACTATAGCAAGATCTTTGTTTTCATTAAACAAAGAGTCAAGGGGTAAGACAATATGTATACATAATTTCAATACATTGGGAGTCATGTCTAGAAATAGTCATGTATTATAGAGTAAAAGAGATTATAAGAGAAATGTTGGATGAAATAGCTCCATGGACCTGGGTGAGTGTCTCAGAGGAAGGACTCCTTGAGCAAGCATTTGCAGAATCTATAGAAAGAAGGGAGTCACTTGAGGCAGGTGAAGTTTGTAGCAAATGGCATGATATGCTTGGGGAAATACAAGTGTCTCGGCATAACTAAATTGCAGGGTAGGAGTGAAGGATGAAAAAGGATAAAACTGAAAAAGTAGGCAGAGGTTGATCTTAGAAATTTTATGTTGTAAATCAGGGGTGTGCAGCAAGTCTTATGTTTTTGTATTGCCCACAAGCTAAGAATGCTTTTACATGTTTATTGTAGAGTAAAAAATCAAAAGAATGGTATTTCAATATACATAAAATGTTATTAAGGCTCGGTGCAGTGGCTCACATCCATAGTCCCAGTACTTTGGGAGGCAGATAGGACAGGATTGCCTGAGCCCAGGGATTCAAGACCAGCTTGGGCAACTTGGTGAGACCTCATCTCTACATTATATCAAAAAATTAGCTAGCCGGGCTCGGTGGCTCAGCCTGTAATCCCGCGCCTTGGGAGGCTGAGGTGAGTGGATTGCCTGAGCCCGCGCGTTTGAGACCCGCCTGGGCAAGCAAGACCTCGTCTCTACAGTAAAACAAAAAATTAACCGGGCGTGGTAGCACGCACCTGTAGTTCCAGCTACTTGGAAGGCTGAGGCGGAAGGATCGCCAGAGCCCAGCAGGTCAAGGCTGCGGTGGCCAGGAGCGGCCACTGCACTCCAGTCTGGGCGACAGAGTGAGACTCCAACTCAAAAAAAAAAAAAAAATTAGCTGAGTGAGTTTACATACGCCTGTGGTTCCAGCTACTTGGAAGGCTGAGGTGGAAGGATTTCCTGAGCCCAACAGGTTGAGGCTGCAGTGGCCATTAGGGAGTGTGCCAGTGAGCTCCAGTCTAAGCAACAGAGTGAGACTCAAACTCAAAAACAAAACAAAACACAACAAAAAACCCAGAAAACCAAAAAGCAAGTTATTGAAACACAGTCACTCCATTTGTTCATAGATTGTCTATGACTACTTTAACACTGTGATGTCAAAGTTGAGTTGTCAGGACTGAGACTACATGACCTGCAAAACCTAAAGAAGTGACTATTTGGTCTTTTCCAGAAAAAATATTGCTGACCCCTGATATAGACTGAAGACTTTAAGAGTTCATGCTATAAGAAAAGTAAAAGTAGATAGATTTTAAACACGAGAGTGTCTCATTAAGAACGGTTTCATAAACTTTTTTTCTTAGATGACTGTTTTGAGACTAGTTTGCGTGTAGGCAAGACCAGTGTCCAAGTGAACTGAGCCTTCAGCATATAAACAAATCAAGATATTTTTGGACTTTTCTGTGCTAGGCAGGTGAGGAAGATATAAAGAAACGTGTGACACTAACCTTTGGAGTGAGAGATGTTCACCCAGAATAAAGTACTCAAGAGATAGCAAGGAACCGTGGAGTCTCCTTTGAAAAAGGCAACAATGAACTTCAAATGGGAAGATTTGAGTTCTGAATTATTTGGTAAACATCAATTTGCCTGTGATCAAAAACCTAAGTGGATTTAATACCCTTTCCAGAGGTTGTGGTTAGCGGTGAAGTTGCAGGTGACTTATTTTGGCCTTTCCTTCTTAATATGTTTTACACTGTGCTCAAATCCTCATATTATGTTTGATCAGAATCATTTGAGATGTTCCAACTACATGCTGAAGAGATGTATGTTGTGTGGGCTTTAATTGCTTGTTTACTTCCAAATTCATTTCCTATGTTTTTCTTGCTTTATTCCACACTGCAGGAACTGGACCTTGCAAACTGCATCGCCTGGTCCCTTAATCCTCTGTCTTCCGTCTATTTTTGGCCACTTCAGGGAGACAGTGGGAAATAAATTGTTGGAAAAAGGATAAACCAGAGAATTTTTTTCTCTTCTTTGCTTGGGTAGCATCTCCAGCAGTGGTTGTGTCTCCTTTGAGGTTTCAGCTCCTGTTCAAAAGCTTCTACTCTGATTCCAAACCTGCTAGAACTTTGGATCTCAGAGTCTGTAATCCCATTCTCTTATCCAAGGTCTTCCAGCCTAGGTAGCAAAGGCTTCTTGTTATGATTAATATATTGCTATTGACACTTACATTTTTTTTTTTTTTTTGAGTTGGAGTCTCACTCTATCACCCAGACTGGAGTGCAGTGGCACTCTCCCGGCCACCACAACCTCGATCTGCTGGGCTCTGGAGATCTTTCCGCCTCAGCCTTCCAAGTAACTGGCACTATAGGCATGCGCTACCACGCCCTGCTAATTTTTTTTTTTTTTGGATTTATTGTAGAGATGAGGTCTCACCAAGTTGCCCGTGTGGGTCTCAAACCCGCGGACTCAGGCAATTCACTCACCTCAGCCTCCCAAAGCACTGGGATTACAGGCTGAGCCACTGAGCCCAGCTAACAATTTCTTAATTAGCCTCACTGTTTCCCTGGGTTCTCTTGTTGCCATAACTTTGTTATTTGTGTCAGCTCCTTCTTTACTTGTTTTTAATTATGGTTAAAATATACACAATATGAAGTTTACATATTTGATCATTTTTAAGTGAGCAGTCCAATGTCATTGAATATATTCACAATGCTATACAACCATCACCATTATCTGTTTGCAAAGCTTTTCCATCACCTAAAACAAAAACCTTGTAATTGTGAAGCAAAAGGTCCCTATTCCTCTCTTCCTTCTCCTAGTAACCTCTATTCTCTGCCAATCACTTCTGTAACTGGTTCTTCACATCCAAATCCTTCCCTCAATCTTTCTAGAGTGGGCTGTGTTTTCTTGTCTGGACCTTGTCTGATATACATTGTGATTTCAGGAACAGAGTATGGTTCCTTACACCCATCCAGGCAAATGTTCACAATATCAGACTGTAGCTGGTAATTTAGATGGATTCATTTTGCTCTATAGACTTTACAATGTTTTTCATAAAACTTCTTAACAGTAGTCCAAAACAAAAAGGTAAAATACTCATGTGAAGATCTATAGATTTTAAGGCTTTTAATTTCCTTTCTCCTTCCCTGATATCTTCAAATTTTCTCTTAGAATTCTTGCCCTTTTGGAGAGGGAACACAGTTGATATGAATTGAACATAATTGGCTTTATCTTTAAAATAATAGTTTGGCTTTATAATATAAATCATGCTATACAATTTCATTCATGCCACCATTTGATACATTATAATCTCTACTTACTCTTTAAAATGATTTTATTCCATTTTTCCTTTGGGTTTCTGTACTTTTCCTTCTCCCTCTTCCACCTTAAATTTCTTTCCTCTCAGTTTCTGTTGCTAGGACTACCTACTTACGTGATAGGTTAAACTAGATGAATTTTTTTTAAGAGAGAGAGAGCGAGAGAGAGCGGGGGGGGAGAGAGAGAGAGAGAGAGAGAGAGTGTGTGTGTGTGTGTGTGTGTGTGTGTGTGGTTTCCATGCTTAAAGTTAAATGTTGCTGTAATTACTGTGTTTTTTGAGTAATGAAGTGTTGAATAGTAATTGAGGCAATTTTGTTGAGTAAAACTTCCTTTGATTTGGATTCTACTCACTGGCAGATGTTTTATTCACGGCTGTGTAACACACATTCTTTAAATCTTAGTATAGCCATTCCAAATTATAAAGGCAGAACTTTTTTCTTTGTAAAATACCTTGACATTCATGAACTGTTCACTCCAAGCTCTTCCCCAAACCTCTTGTCCTTCACTTAAGCAGTGGTACAAGACTCATGTTTTTGTGCCTCATGTACTTTGATATGTTGACATGTGATTAGAGTGGTTGGGTTTATTAAAAAAGAGCCTTGGGACAGCAACAGTGAAAAGAGGGAGAGAAAGAAGAAGAGGAAAAGAGGGAGTGTTAAATCTATTGTTCCCATTTGGAATCTGTGGCCTTGTGCAAGTCACTTAGCTTCTCAAGTAGTATTTCCCCAAGCGCTGGTGGATGGATACTCAGGAGACTTCCACTCCCCAGGTCTGGTGAGGTGCAAATTGCATTTGCTGGTCAGAGTAAGCAAATGGGTGACGGGATGGGTAGGGGACCTTGTTTGGTATTGAAGAGATCAGTTTGAAAGTTGATGAAAACAGACAAAAACATTAAGCAGGTGGAAGGATGAGAAATAAGAAATCGATTTTGTGAAAGAGATTGAAAGCAGATACAATTATATGACAAATACGCATTTGGAGAGGAAGCTAAAAAATAACATTCTGTATATAATTCCCCATTGGCACTTTTCTAAGAGTGTAAAAAAATCATAAATTACTGCTTCATTATTTTTTATTGTCAAATTAGTATTACTTCAGCTATAACATCATGCTATACCTAAGCCCCAAAGTTGCACATCTTGTTTACCAGTTACAAAGGAAAAGAGGTGCAGAAGAAAGGGAAAAACTGGTGTTGAAAAATCACATTATTTCATTTTCCCTCACAGAACCTTGCCAGATAGGTAACATTATCCTCACAGATCATTTAGTAATGCCTAGTATATATATAATCTTAATCCAGTTCCTACTGTCTCCTCTAGAATTTGTTTTGCAAAATGGAATATATATATCAATTGATTAGGGTTATTTATTATGCAAAACTGTTGAATAAACACTGATATGTACTGAGTCCTGATAATAATAAGCCAACATAAATAATTTACAATCTAGAGAATCATCAGACTTTTTTTTCAGATTTGTTGAATAAACACTGATGTGCTTCATTTTTTAGGAAAATATTTTTCTTTTTCTTAATTTTTTTTATTTTAAAGATGTGGGGTACAATTCAGGGTTAGGAATATACATGTTCATCATGCAGGCACCCCTGTTGATGAGGTGTGCCCCTGCCCTCGGCAGATCCCCACTACTACCAATCCTGCCTCCCCACCCCCGTCAATTTCCTGCTACTGGCAATTCTTTTCTTATAGTATTACTATAGTAGTTCAAGGTCCGCTTGTGAGTAAGAACATTTGATACTCGATTCTTTGTTTCTGTGATAGATCACTCAGTATTATAGACTCTAAGTCCATCCAAGTTGCTGTGAATTTCATAATTTTGTCCTTCTTTATGGCCGTGTACTATTCCATTGTGTATATGTACCACGTTTTTAAAAATCCAGTCCTTTTTCAATAGGCAGCATGGTTGGTTCCACATTATCGCTATTGTAAACAATGCTGCAATAAATATGTGTGCAGGTATCCTTTTCATAGAGTGATTTGAGTTCCTCCGGGTATATTCCCAGTAGGGGGATTGTGGGGTCATATGGAAGGTCAATTTTTAGACCTTTTAGGAATCGTCAAATTGTTTTCCACAGAGATTGTATTAGTTTACACTCCCTCCAGCAGTGCAGAAGTGTTCCTTTTACCCCACATCCTCTCCTGCATCTGTTGTTTTCTGAGTCATTGTTGATGGCCATCCTGACAGGAGTTAGGTGGTATCTCAGTGTAGTTTTAATTTGCATTTCTTATTTTTTCTTAGAGAGTCTCTCTTTGTTACCCAGGCTTGAGAGGAGTGATGCAATCATAGCTCACTGCAGCTTCCAGCTCCTGGGCTTAAGTTGTCCTACTGCCTTAGCCTCTGAAATAGTTGAGCCTTTAGGTAGGTGACACCATGCTCAGCTATTTTTTTAAATTTTTTTGTACAGACAGAATCTTGCTATGATACCTAGGCTGATCTCGAACTCCTGGCCTCTTGTGATCCTTCCGCTTCAGCCTACCAAAGTGCTGGGATTACAGGTGTAAGCCACTGCATCCAGCCTCTGATACACTTTCTCGAATGCCATCATGTTTAACATATTATTTTTATCTTACAACCAATGGACATTATAAAATAAATGTAAAAGTTTGATTATTTTAAATACAAAAAGGTCTTCAAAGAAAGTTCATGGTATGAAAAATGCCTACTTGATCTATGCCTTAAGATAGGTAGAGAAAGTTGAGAACCAATAAAGATACACTGCCTTACAATGCTAGGGTAGTGAGAGATAAAAGTAGAAGCAAAGCACATCAAACTCTCCAATTTATAGGCTTTGATTATCAACAAAAATACCAAAATGTATTAGCAGTTGAGCAAACTTCTCAATGTAATGGGGTCATGATCCCGACCTCCTGTAATCTATTTGCCTCACTACCGCCATCAAATATATTCAGGAATTAAGGAGAAATTAAGTGTAGGTGGAAGGGGTATTCTATATGTTGGGATGCTCTAATAAAAGCTCTTCTGGAAATGCTGTAAGTTGTAAATGAATGAACTTGGCTTATTGCTATGATACAGGACTCAACCAAGTTGGGAGAGAGAGCTGAGCAACACTAAATTGGAATAGCTGATTAAAGCAACAAGACAAAAGTGAAAGCGTTAAGCTTGTAACAGTGCGGTAACATAGGCAAGAGTCTAACACCAGTGACTGTTGGACCTCTTCAGTTCTGTTTTCCTACATGGAAGGATGCAGAGGTTGAAAGCCAGGGGACAGGCAGGGATATGAGGGTCTCCTCACTATTTAGAGAGCCCTGAACAAAAGACTCCAGCAGTTTCATGGACCCTGATGGAGGGAGAGAGCAAAGTTCCGAATGAGAAGTACTGGGTATTGAGTCAGAGTGGGAGAAAGTGACTCCAATGTTTCCCAGAGGAACCTGAAAAAGACTTTTGCCCACAGCCTCAGAGAACGAGACCTCAAATGAAGTTGCCTAGACTAGAAATGTAAATATGTCAAAGAGCATGCATGACTCACCCAGGGGTCTTAAAGTCTTTGGCTAGAAACCCCTTCAGAAACTCCCGTGCATTAACTGTACATCAAGTCTGGTGTCAGGAAGAAAGCTTTCCCTGTAAGACCTGCCTGGTCAAGTCTCCAAAACTTCCTATGTTCAAACCTAAAAAAATCACGTGTCGGTTTTTAACCAGGAGCTGAACACCTAGGTTGTCTATGGGTAAACTATTTTGACATTGAATTTGTGCAGAGTACCAATAAGCTTATCACTGTAAGGGGGGAAATGTAAGCAACTTTGCACGATTTTGCTATACAAAAATAGAACAAATTTTGTCTTTTTTCCTCGTATTCTGTCACAAATATCTCTGAACCTCTGTAGCCAGACACCCATATGCCGCTGCTGTTACCACTGCTGATCTGCTTTCTCTTCAGTCTCTTCCTCCTCCTTTTTCTTTGTCACTGTAGTCTTTTAATGTGGAAAATAATCATTTTAGAACATTTGGCTTAACATTTTGTGTGTGCCTTTGTGTGGACATCTGTGTTTTACAATGAAGAATTAATGTAAATTTTATAGTTTATAATATTACTTTGGGTTTAATTAAAAATGAGAAATATGGTTTGTATTTAACTGTTGTGAGTTGAAAATCCACATTTGGAGGCACAATCTCAAAGTATTAAGTATCAAAATAATATTTCTAATTCCTTTTACAAAGAAAGATCTAGCATATTTTAGAAGATGTGAACATCCCACTTGGTTTGGTTTGCAGGACACACATGTCCTGCTTTTCATAATGAACATTTTATATGTTGCTTTTCATTTTCCCATAATTCTTATACAGAAATCAATTTTTTTAAAATTTGAACTCGAAATCAGTAAAAATTTTGTGAAGTTGGCAAAGTTCTCATCTTTTTCTCTTGTGCTGAACCCACATTTGAGAGGGCTGTTTGGAATTTTTTCTTTCCTTATTGTTATTTTTTGGGAAGATGAAGGGGAATGTGTAGATGGAGAAAAGCTTCTAGTCTAAAATAGTAAGAGAGTAATAAGACACAAACTCTAGCCCATTACGGATAGCTTTTATTTTTTAATATTCCAACCATTAAAATTCACCTTTCCTCTTAAATATATTATCTATACCAGTGTGAACACTGTGTGAAGGAATTTTGTGAATTACATGTGTGCCATGTTTGCATATAGTATCTCTGGTTGTAAACATGATAAAATTATCAATGAAACGCCCTAATTTGATCCTGAAGTGAAGGGATGTCATCCAATGAATCATTTGTGTTTGTAGGAGGCAACATTGTAGCTAATAGAGAAGGAATGGGACCCAGATGTTTTCTGAAAAGTTGGTTGCACTGGAGGCAGGGAGTATTACCTAAAGTGTAGGCGTCCATATGGAAGTGAAGGTTGGAAACATCCCATTACAAGTCATATATCACTGAGCTGACAGCAAGAGTTTCAGCTTGTTTTTATTTAAATCATGAAAGCAGCTGCTCAGCTGTCTAGCTGTATTAGATTTAACCCCCTTTCCTGGCAATTGAATTCAGTAATTTATGCAATTTTGATTGGACCACTGCGTAAATATCATTTGGAGAGCTTTTACTTATTCTTGTCTCTTAAATTCACATCCAGATCCATGATTGGCTAATTTTTCTCCTGAATGAGAATGCTTACAGATAATGCACCTGGCTGAGTCTATTAAAATGAATCACAGAGGAATACTATAATTTCAGCTTTGACAGATAATTACTAGGTCAAAACATGAATAAATGCCAGATAGTTTTTTTTTTTTTTTTTAAGTGATCATTTATATCTCTTGGTGTCTTTTACTTCTTTTCCTCAAGTTATTTTGTTTTCTTCCTCTTTGTTGCTTAATGACTTGCTCTTTCACTGTCCTGCATGCATTTTCAGTATGTGATCCTGCCTGTTTTTTTTTTTAATAGATTGGAAAATATAGTTTATTTAGGAAGTAAATTGGAAAGAGAGGAGATTCAACTCCCCGAGGTAGGGGAGGGTGCCAAAGCTTAAGTTAAAGCATGGCAGTCATAGCTCAATGAACACATGGCCTGGCCAGAGCTTAACAAAAGCAATGGTCGATTTGGCTTAATTCTTAAAATTTTATTTTCTTCTTGTGACTCTTTCACAACTATTCCTCCAGCCCGCTTTATTCAGCGTCTCTTTACTTCTCCTTTCATATAGCTCTCTTTCTTCACATTATGTCTTCCTTTAAGCTCCCCGTTCAGCCCTATAGCTTGCAAGGTTATTTATTTATTTATTTTTTACTTTTATTTTTATTTATTTATTTATTTATTTTTAACATATATTTTTTATTTTAAAGTTGTGGGGTACAGTGAAGGGTTAGGTATACAAATATTCATTGTGCAGGTACCCTTGTTGATGAGGTGTGCCCCCCTTCCCCCAGACAGATATTGACTAGCAAGGTTATTTTTAATGACCTTTCCTTGAGCTCTATGAAGCTTTTAGGATGGTCTATGCCCTCCATGAAGTTTTTTTTTTTTTTAATCAATATTTGGAAAGTCTTAAACTCAGGCTTTGACTACATGTGCCTCAAATTACTTGTTAATTTAGGATACATTTTATCACTTGCCCACCAAAGTAAAGACTTGTCTTATTATTACCTGTTGGAAAAGTATAGACTTCAATCTCCTGTGGAAAGAAATACTTCAAAAAAAAAAAGATGACTTTTATCCTAAACAATAGAAGTGTTAAAAGAAAAATACATTAAACAAATGAAAATAAGCAGACTTTATTTGAGCAAAGAAGAATTTATGAATCAGGCAACACCCTGACACAGTAGAGGTTAGGAGAGTTCCATCCAGCACCATGGGCAGGCAGTGTTTATAGACATAAAAAGAAAGTGACTACAGAAACAGCTTGATTGACTATAGCTTGGCATTCACCTTATATGACTGTGGTTGACTAGCTGGTTGTCTGTGATTGGCTGTAGCTTGTCTGCTGTGATCAGTTGAGACTTAACTCTTTGTTACAAGAATATATTCCTAAGTGGGGTTGCAGTTTGCTTTGAAGTTCAAATTGTGGAGGCACCTTCAGGATAAATTTAATTTAATTTAACAGGAGAAACCTATAAAATAGAGGTAAGCTGGTTCGAGAAAAAAAAAGAAGTTAGGAAGGGATTTTGCATTTGTCTGGATTTTTCAGGTAATTACTAGAGTTACAATGCAACCTTATTCTCTAACTATAATTAAGAGTCCTTCCCTTTTCTCTGCAAGGTGATGTTTTCCTGGGGCTACTTGTTCTGAGAGATGTGTTTCTTATATTTTGTTTTTATTTGTCTTATAATGATGTTTTTTGTTCAGTTATCTTTCATGGACACAGTATTCTTCAGAAAGCAACTTTAATGGTGAGTTATATCTATAATGATCAGGATCCAATGTTATCCCCCTAAAGATAGTTGGAAATCAAGGTTTGAGAGTAATTGAGTGTGCTGTCAGGTGCCAAAATGACTTGCTATGGGTCAATGAGCAAGCTGACATTCTCCACAACTATTTTCTTCAGGGCTAATAATAAAGCAAAGGTCCTGTGCAGAGAGAATATTTTTAACCAAATGTCAGATTTGCCTAAGCAGAAATTATGACCCCATAGTTTTGCTCTTTAAAAATGCAGCATGGCTCCATAAACTAAGTCATGGACTGAGCATTAACTATTATTTGTTAATATGGGGCCTGTAGAAAATTATGTTGCAATTAATTTTATAGCTACTATTTTCTCATTAGAAAGCAACACAGAATGTCCTTCTCAGAGTTGGTATAAGAAGGAAATTGCCATAGTGTAGCTAAAATGACTTCTTTCTAAGGTCATGTCTGACATGACCAAACTTTTTAGAGTTCCTGTAATTCAGAAGCAAAATGTAAGTCATTTTCTTGGTGTATCAGTCTGATTTTTAGATATCTATCTCGTTCAGTTATTTTTAAAATAGTTTGTTATCAGATATTATAAAAAGATAACATAGAGCTCAAATTTCTGCTTTCTGGACCATTTTCAGACAGGCTTGATAAAATTTTAGCTAATAAAATCTGATGTGAGAAAGGCTAGTGTTTATTAGAGCAAAGGATGAACAGGACTGGGACAAATAAAGCAAGAAAAGGCTTTGGCCACATTTACACATGTGAAATATTCAATGAGAAAACACACATCATAGTGACAACTGACTTGTCTCATTCATTCAATAAATATTTATCTTAAAATGAACTATATGACAGATAGTGGGATAGGTGCCTACATGTCCGGGAAAGATGAAAATTATAGAAAAAAAACTGTCAAGAAGCCAAGAGAGTAAAGAGACAACCCACAGAATGGGAAAAAATATTTGCAAGCTATGCATCTGACAAAGGCCTAACATCCAGGATCTACAAGGAACTCAAATGAAATGAAAGGAAAAAGACAAATAACCCCATTAAAAAGTGGGCAAAGGACATGAACAGACACTTCTCAAAAGATGATACACAGGCAGCCAACAGACACATGAAAAAATGCTCAGTCTCACTAATCATCAGAGAAATGCAAATCAAAGCTAAATGAGATACCACCTATCTCTGAAAAGGATGGCTATCACGAATAAGTTGAAAAACAACAGGCACTGGTGCAGGTGTGAGAAAAAGGGAACGCCTCTACACTGTTGATGGGAATGCAAGCTAGTTCAGCTTCTATGGAAAATAGTATGGCAATTCCTCAAAGAACTAAAAATTAATCTTTCACACAATCCAGCAATTCATCTCCTGGGAATATACCCAAAGGAACATAAATCACTCTACCAGAAAGACACCTGCACATGCATGTGTATTGCCACACTATTGATGATAACAAAAACATGGAACCAACACTACTGCCCATCAAAAGTGGACTGGATAAAGAAGATGTAGTAATATATATGATGGAGTACTATGCAGCCATAAAGAAGAGCAAGATCATGGACTTTGCAGTAACTTGAATGGAATTGGAGACCATCATACTAAGTGAGCTATCACAATCACAAAGAACTGAATATTACATGTTCTCACTCATAAGTGAACCCTGAACACTAGTCACATTAGTACAAGGGTGGAATTGGCAGTCATTAGCCACTGCTAGGAGAGGGAGGGAGTGATAAGGGTGAGAGTCACATGACAACACAAAGGGTACCTGGTCCACAACCAGGGGGAGTGAGGGTCAGTTAGTAGTCCAAACTTTACCTGTATATAGCCTACTTGTACTTATGTAGTTAATCCTTGCTTGTACCTCACAACTCTATAATAAATCAACTAATTAAATATAAAAAAGAAAAAGTCAGTTTTCATAGAATGAATACAAGAATTTGGATCAATGAGTTTTGCCAATTCTTAAATAGTTAAGAAAATGTATTAAAACATTTGCTATATCTGTGCTTATCTTTCTTGAATATTTTATAAACAAAAAATATATTTATTTAATCTTCTAAGCAAGAAATGACCTTTCACATGAATATGCTGAGATACTATAAGTAGCAATTGTAAAAGAAACTCAAATTTTTAGCAGTTACCAAAAAAGTTCCAATTAAAGACACTAGTTTGCTTATCTTTTTTTTAACCTCTCAGATTAATGTATGTTTTAAAAATGGATAATACAATGATTGGTGTGAATGTGACAAGAGGGGCATAATTTTATACTGCTGGGAAAATCATACATTTTTACAGAATTTGGGGGCAATATGTATTAAGAAATGTAAAATGTTTGTAACATTTGACATAACAATTCCAACCACAAAATCATATCAAAGAAAATATGAAGGTCAACTGAAGGATTGTTGTACAGAGATTGCCATCACCTAACTGTTTATAAAGACAAATTTTTTGGAGCATATGGAATGCAGTTTTAGTGGGATGGATACAATTTGTGAATATTCATGCAATAAAACACTACATACTCACTGAGAATCTTATCTTTGAAAACTATGTAATCACATAGGAAAAATGTTTGCCTGATGTTAAATTTAAAAATATATGAAACCAAATGTATGTAGCAGGATTTTATTTTATTTTATTTTATTGAGTTGGATTTTCACTCTGTTGCCCAGGCTGGAGTGCAGTGGCACACTCACGGCCACTCCAGCACTGACTTGCTGGGCTCCGGTGATCCTTCCGCCTCAGCCTTCCAAGTAGCAGGAACTACAGGTGTGCGCTACCACGCCCGGTTAATTTTTACATTATTGTAGAGATGAGGGCTTGCCAAGTTGCCCAGTCTGGTCTCGAACCCACGGGCTCAGGCAATCCACTCACCCTGGCCTCCCAAAGTGCTAGGATTATAAGCTGAGCCAACGAGCCTGGCCCATGACTTTCTCTTAATACTGTCATATTGAGGTTTAGGATTTCAAAGTTTGAATTTGAAAGGGGTGGACACATTCATTTAGTCCATAACAGAGTTCAAAGATTCAGCCCAGGCATGCATTTGTAACAACAGTGTAGGTCTGTGAATCATTTTTTTCTCTTCCTTATAATTTTATTCTAGAACTTTTTCTGGAAACTTACCAGTAGGGAGATGTGTCATATCTCCTTAGAAAGAATTGCTTTCTGACTTCTCCATTTAATTTAGCTCTCCATTCTTATTACCCATGCATAATAATCCTGACACATCAACATAAATACATGGTATATAGCAAAGGTTTATTATAATAATATTTCAGAAAATAAAGTCTGTATTTGATAGCCTGAAGGTGAGACTTCCCAGTCATGTTTGGTTAGAATATATATTTTTAGAAAATTTCCCAATGAAGTTCCTAATAAAAATATTTGAAATACTGACATACTCATAAGTTATTTTGCCATTGTCAGGAATGACTTAATTAATTGTATACATCAAAATATTTCAAATGCCATAAGGAACTATTTCTCTAATATTAAATGTAGTCATCATTCTAATAAACTTTAAAAGGATGGGGCAGGAGTTAATAAAGATATAGGAAAAAATACATGCTTCAGGGAAAACATACATTGTCTAGAATAAGAAGAACTCTCAGGTATAAGAATCTTATTCTGTGGAAATTATTTTGCAACACTGTAAATTATAAATAACTGATAGCAATATAACATAATTCTTACATATAGTCATGTAAATTCTGTTCTGTCTAGCCTTAGTCCTACCAGCCCCCACCCCATGAAAAAAAATGCCTCCCATTGGACATTTAAAAAAATATTTCATAAATCTGTCTGTTC
This sequence comes from Tarsius wallacei, assembly GCA_963574415.1. Classification (NCBI taxonomy): domain Eukaryota; kingdom Metazoa; phylum Chordata; class Mammalia; order Primates; family Tarsiidae; genus Tarsius; species Tarsius wallacei. The sequence goes on from CAUYQG010096190.1 coordinate 35,338, forward strand.
TTTACATTCTCTTTTGGACAATTTAAAGCATCTACCTGGTTTTTTCACTGAATACAATCTTTAACAAATGTACATTTTTATATCTATGTGCGAATCATTTTTTCTGAATATCTTTTCATAAGGATAAAGAACATAGTATTTTAATATAATGCAACGATGTCACTGAAGCTACAATATTATCAAAAATGTATATGCTAATTGTGTCTTAGATAGCAATAATGATGGCATTTCTAGAAATCCCTAATATCAATACTAAATTAAACAGCAATAATGATCAAATCAGAAATACTAGTTCCTGTAGCACTTTGGGTTTTCTTCCTATCTTGTAGGTCTTGGCAAAAACTGAATTTCAATATTTTTTAAAAATTGCCTTTTTGCCGCATTGAGATAGCACCTAACCCCAGTAAGAATGGCCATCATTAATAAAATAAACAACAACAGATGCTGGGGAGGATATGGAGAATAGGGAATGCTTCTACACTGCTGGTGGGAATACAAACTAGCGCAACCTCTTTGGAAGACAGTGTGGCGATTTCTGAAAGAACTAGACCTTCCATATGACCCAGCAATCCACCTATTGGGAATATACTCGGAGGAATTCAAATCATTCTACCAAAAGGATACCTGCACACTCATGTTTGCTACAGCTCTATTCACAATAGCAAAAACACGGAACCAACCATGCTGCCCATCGAAACTGGACTGGATACAAAAAATGTGTTACATGTACACAATGGAATATTATGCAGCCATAAAGAAGGACAAACATATGGACTTTGCAGCGATTTGGAAGGATTTAGAGTCTTTCATACTCAGTGATCTATCACAGAAACAAAGAACATATGTTCTCACTCATAAGCGGACCTTGAACAATTATCATAATACTATAAGAAAGGGATTGGCAGTAGTGGGAAACTGCCAGGAGAGGGAGGTGGGATTGGCAGTTGAGGAAAACTGCCAGGGGAGGGAGGGGCGCACCTCATCAACAAAGGTATCTGCATAATGAACATTTGTATACCCAACCTGAATTGTATCCCACATCTGTAAAATACAAAAAATAAAAAAAATTGTGAAGTTATTGTGTTCTAATTATTATGCGTTATCTGTGTCCATAAAATCTTGAAGTGGTATTTAAATTAAATACAAAGTTTAACCACATGCAATGTTTCATCGTTGAGTATACACACACACACACACACACACACACTCATACATCTGCATGCAGACTTTATGGGAATATTTTGAGAACTTTTAGGAAAAGTTATATATTAAATACCTATTCGATAATTGTTATACCATTATTAAAATATTTGCATGTGATGATATTTTTGTTAAGTATGTAGTGGAAAGTCCTTGTTCTTAGAAAATGCACACTAAAGTATATGGGGATAAATTTTTAACTATTTGCAAATTCAAATGTTCAGAAATGTTTTGAGAGACAGAGAGTCAGAGAAAGAGAGAGATAAAAATATATGGGAGAAAGAACATATGGCAAAATATAAGAATAGGTGAAAAATTGAGCAATCTAGAAGTATTTGAGGTATAATTCAATTTTTCTTTAAGTTTGGAAATATTCAATATAAAGAGATGGAAAAATAAACAATGTATTTAACAAGTAAACAGGATAGGATAGTAGACCTATTACCTTCATAACGAAGTATACAGTTATGGATGCTACTAACTACTGACTGTTTCTAATGACTAGCCAAAAAGCAAGTTGCAAAAGAGGGCTAACCTTGAAGACAGAAGTTTTGCTTTAAGGGAATATTTAATTGAATGTTAAGATCACCATATCTCAATCCCTCCACCCACTCATTGTCTTTCTTTTTCTTTGTACGTTATTCTCAGAGTATTTTGAGCCTCTTATCTAAGTTTGCTGTTTATCAGCCTGTGTCTGAGTTCATCCTGATTTCCAAATTCAAAAGTTGAGCCTACATTTCGGCTCAAGTACTAATGTGAACTAATTAATTAAACTGATCACCAATTCTTGAGTAATCTCAGGATCTATTTATCTAGACCCCCCCCCAGAAAAAAAAAAAACTCTGATCAGATAGTTTTCAAAATATATTGGATTCAGAAATATTAACACTCGTTCAAAGGTTTTAATAGTGTGATTAAAAAGTAGCAAAATGGACCAATTCGAAGTTTATATCTTGCCTTCTCCTATGACAGTATTTTGAACCAAACCACTTAAAAGGAAAAACTGCAGTGTTAGATATTCTCTTGAAATTTTACTCTCCAAACTGAAAAACTGATTTTAAGATAATTATGTAAACTGTCTGTATATGTTGTTGTTGTAGTGTAAATATTCAGAATTTTTGCTTTTTACATAGAAATTATTGTAAAATTGGTGAAACTGCACAGCATATATCTAACATCACCTTCTGGTTCGTAGATACTACAAAAGAGGAATAACTTGGTTTCTATTGTTGGGATTCTCTCTAGAGGGAGGGTAAGGGGTTATTCCTTGAAGAAAGCAGATATTTAAATTTAATTAGATGAATCACATGCTTAACATTCAATTCAACAATAGTTTTACAAAAAAAAAAAAACAAACAGCTTCCATATGCTCATTTTCTCTTTAAAAAGGCATTCTACAACTGCCAGCGTACCTACAAAGGCAAGGCAGAATATCCTACTTCTCAACAAGGAGGAAAAATATCAGAGTTGACTGCTATGAAATCAAAACTCTGTGCTTGATTTTTGGGGGGAGGAAAGGGGATTACTTGTATAGTTGCCACTATTGCCCTTTGTCTCAGCAAGGGAAATGAAGAATTTAAAGTGAAAAACAAGGAGGAATTTTTTAACCGTGTCATTTTTTTCCCTCCATTTCTGTGATTATGATATAGGTAAAGTTGTTATTTCATGAAAGGTACCTCTCCAGCAGTCAGCATTATCAGCCAGATTCCAAAGTTTTGATAGATGACTTATAAGAGCTCAGCTCTGGCTCAAGGAACTGACAGGTGGACTTTACTTCCAGAGGGATTGGAATAGATTCATGGAAATCACCCTGTAACTCTGATCCGACACACATGGCCTCAATATCCAGAAGCCAAATAAGGGCCAAATGATTCTTCTGTGTTTTTTCTTGGCCCGCTACCAAGGAGATACACCAATTCAGAAAACAAAAAAAACATATTTGTACAATTTGCCTCTCTTACCCTCTTATCTTGGAGGTATAAAACAACAGCAAGTTATTAATCATTCTGATGTCCTAATTTTATTTTTCCTATTTTTTCAACTTTATTGAATGAGGTTTTATGGTTTTTATTATTTAATAAGATTTTTGAATAGCATCACAGACAATGGCATCTTCATTTTCAGCTTACATAGCTCTCTGGACAACTACTTTATTTCAAATTTGATTAACTTCAGGGGACAGATATTAAAAACCATATATGATCGAAATAATAGCATATTTTGATATCAAGCAATCACCAGTTCTAGGCTTCATTTTGCAATCAATTCTAAAATTTAAATAGTTTTAAAATGAGGTTAATTTTATATGAAAATAATTTGTAAATCCATATTTAATGAAATATTTCGGATAGATATAGTATATTATTATTACTGACTCTGATATCCACAAGACAGTATGTCAAGCTCTTTGGAGGGAAACAATCATTTTATTTTTTCTGGCCTTAAAGCACGGTTTGGTGGACACATACAAGATACAATAGCCATTATAGTAGGCAGTATGTAGTAAATGCAATAAAGGAAATAAGACAAAAGAATTCTAGATATTTAGAGGAAGTAGCGATTATATATTTTTTAGAAGAACTGACATCATAGAAGAGTCTATGAACAAGGGAACCTTGAGCCTCACCTTGAAGGATGGCTGGGATTTAGAGAAAAGGAATTGGAGAAGAAAATTCGAGCATGAAGAGAGCTATACAACAGGAAAGATCTGGGGTGTGTTCAGGAAATACGTAATAAGCCATCTGGTTTGTCTGGAAAGATGTTAGGGGATTATCAGAAGAGCATAAAAATATTTTCTTATGTATATATTCCTTAGAGAATTCATTCACTTTCACGATGTAATCCCCTAAAATCCTTTAAATCCATCTTTTTCTCTCCATCCCGACAGGCAATACAACTCTAGTTCTGGCCACTGTCATCATCAGCTTATGAGACAGTGTCCTAACAAGACTCCTGTCCAGTTTGCCAGTCTCCATTCTCCACACCACAGCCAGGTGCTGAAGAGCATGTGTAATCACATCACTCCGTGATGAGAGTTTCTTAGTCACCTACCTTGTCTTACACAAGCTTCATCTCTCTCTTCTCTTTTCTTGTGCTTATGGGGTCAGACCTTTATGAATGCCTTTACATTCCTTCAAAAAAGTGGTGTATTTTTTCTCCCTGGATTGCTGTCTCTGCCCCCAAAACTTTCCTTCTTCCTGTTTTCAACTAGCAAACTCTTCTCCATCCCTCCTGCATCAGTTTAAATATCAGTTCATGCAATAATGTAATCATTCATTTATAAATACTTAATTGATTAACTACTGTGCTACAGCAGTTAATTATTATAAGACATTTCCCTTAGTCTTCCAGACTGTATTATATGCTCCTGTAGCACACAGCATTGTAGCATAACTGTGCAATAATCTATATTATCTATTCGAATTGACACCATTTAAGAGTAGAAATAGCCTGGTTGGTTATTATGACTTTATAAATATTTATTTGCTGCATTAATGTTAAAGTTATCACCTTTATGTTTGGGAATATTTTATAAATAATATGTGCCTGGAGGTACTTGAAACAAATTAGATCAATAAATTACTGAAGCTACAATACTTTCTCTTAACTTACAAACATGATTCTGCCAGCTTTTCCGACTTGAGTGATCTCCTACTCAGTTCATCTCACATATTTTAAACTTTTGTTATGACATTCTCCCTTGAAGTTATCAAATGAGATATCCATTATTCAGTCTGTCACAGAATAACCCCATAGATTGGCTTCCTTTTCTATTTTCTGGTTACATCCAAAAATGTTGAAAGAGAGTGAGGTCAACCTCCTCTACCACAAGCCATGCTCCAATGGAGTGAGTCCTTTGGTCCACCTCAGGCTCCTCTGGCCTTCAGAACAGCAGAAGTCTCACCTCTACCCTGAAGCTTTCCTGAGGTTTCACAGGTCTTGTTGAGCTCCTCTTTAACAAATAAACAAAAATAAAAAATTTAAGCCTTCTTTTCAGAACTGGGAAAACTAAAACAAATAAAAAGGATCTAGCATTAAACAAATTTAAGCAGAGTTAAGTCTTTTATTACATTTTTATGGAAATACGTTTTTATCTAAACTTCTGGAGCTCACTAGCCTCAACCTCATTCCCCTTTTTTTTCTGTCCAATGTAATCACTGTGCAGTCTAACCACTAAAAGAACCACTAACTGATTAACCATTAAAATAACAAAAACATACGGCTTTTAAAGTAGTAAAGCAAAAATTTCTAAAACACGCAAACACACTGTAGTCAATCTCATGTTATTCGTTCCTTTGATTGATAATATATCTCTATTCATTATATAGCCTTAATATATAGCATTTCTTTGCTTGTAAAAAATTACATAAGTAATGCCATACTGTTATGTTTTCACTCAAATTTGTTCTTGAAATGTATGCAGATTGGAATATGAAACTTCATTTTCATTTTTATCTGTTTTACAGTACTTAATTGGCTGAATATGTCACCATTCATATATGTGTATTTTTCTAACTGATAAATTTGAGTCTAATAATTCCCTTTCTACAATTCTAGATAACTCCCACTATTTTGATATGCAGTATTTTCATTGTCATTTAGTTTTATTTAATAATCTCACATGTAAATTATGCTGGTCAATAAATTATTTAATAGAATTTTGTTTGGATAGCAGTATTTGGTCTTTAGTAATTCTCTTATTGCTTTATGTTGTTATTTCCTGTCTACCGATGTTTTCATTTTCTTTCTTGAATTTCAGTTAGACACGGTATAGTTCATACTTTAACTTTTTTATTTTAAAGATGTGGGGTACAATTCAGGGTTATGTATACAAATGGTCATTGTATAGGTAAAGTTTGGGCCTTACTTTGGTTCCTACTTCACCTGGTTTGAGGTCAGGTACCCTTATTGATGAGTGGTACCCCCCTCTTTCCTCCCCTGGCAGTTATTTTAATTTCTATGTCTCTAAATTTTTTTTCACATTTTTGTTTCTCTAGCTCTCTTTGTGGCACTTCCATCTTCCAGCTTACTGACTTTATTTTCTGCTGCATAGAATCAGTTCTTTTACTAGCTCATTGGATTTTTAATTTCAATAACTATATTTTGTTTTAATATGTCTTCATTTTGTGTATGTTCAAATTTACCTGCTATTTATCCTTAGTCCTTTATTTGATTCTCACTTTTTTCTATTTTTTAAACTATTTAACTTTTTTTAAAAGTCTCACTTTATATCTTTCCAGCTTCTTCATTACTTTTTACACTTGTAGTGAAAGTTCTTCGTTTGTTGCATACATTAAAATCTCCATCAGGATGTCTGCTTTTTCTAAGTATAGGGGAATGTATGTGTGTGAGTGCATATGAGTTTATGTGTGCTCATTCTTGACATTTTTATTGTGAGCTCATCTGCAGTTACGATTGTTGTATCCTAGGCTTTCATGTGTCTTAAAATATGAAAGCAACTCTATGTGGTTCAAGATTTCTTCCTTTTGAGGCCCTGACATTTTGTATGACAGACCCAGTTTTATGCTAATTTCTCAGCTTTGGATATCTGAAACACACCCACCCACCTGTGGAAAAATTTGTTTATTTCAATTTCGCACAAAATTCTTCCATCGGTAGCATGGGGCCAACTAAAAGCTTTCTTTGCCAGTGATTCTTCTCTGGGCCAGAAGTTGTTTTCCTTGTACCTTTTCTTGGATTGGACTTCATTTGCAAGATTATTATTTCCAGCTACTATAACCCTCAGAGATTCAAGGCCACATGTTATGGCTCATTTGGAGCACCAAACTCCAGTCTTAACATTGAATTATCTCCCCTTCCCACTCCTTTTCCTAGAATCTAGTATATCCTGTCATTTGAGATAAGTTATATATTAGATTTTCAATGGGTGCATTTATTTAACAATTTATTTAATTATTTCAATTTATTTGTTGTAAAAGAGAATTTTGTGTCTGTATAATAGGTCACATTACAGGAAGTCCTGGTTTCTTTGATAATATGAAATATATATGTATATTTTACATTGTCAAAGCACTATAAAACATTGCCAAAGGGATTTGGGTGATTATACACACACACACACACACACACACACACACACACACACACAAATGTACACACATATATATAGCTTCTCTGTTACCTTGGTTCTAGCACATAGTTAAGAATGTAATGCATGCTCAGTTGATATGTATTAATCTATTGATCTGTGAGCTTCCAATTCTGCCATGCAGTAAATGGTTTTTAGTTTTATGCTTTATATTTTTATTAAAAAAGTAAAATACTTGATTTTATTTGGCATATACTTGAGTTCAGTATGCAGTTGGATCAAAAAGAGTTTTTGTTATCATACAGAATTTGTGTGATACTTTTTAAATGTTTATCATTAATCTTATTACCACCATTTATGAAAAATGCATATAAGATTCCAATGGAAAGATTTGGCTTATTCTTTGCCATATCTGTACTTTGCCATAAGTTAATTGGTATGGTGTGAAAATCAAGACTCTTGGATTTAAACATTACTTACAACTATGTTCATTTGTGTCTACAGGTTGTAAAAAGAAAAGAAAAGAATGACACCTTGCAAAATTATAACAGTGGAGAAAATATAGTTTTCTAACGCCCATTTAAATTTCCCCAAGAGAGCAGGCAACCCCTTCATGGACTAGAACAGAGACAAGGTTTGATCACAAATCCATGAATTTTCTTTCTGATTGCTGTTTGGCCTGAAGGTTTGCTGGAAGCTTCACAGTCCTAGTTAGACTGTTTTCCAGCTTTTAAATGCACTAGAGTATGATTGTATTATGTGTTGACCCTGATTTATGTTGAAAACCCAGAAACATTTTTTCCAGAAGAAGTGCTTTGTGTATGTGTGAGCCTTTGAGCCCTGGCCTCTTCTGAGAGTTGACTGGCTCACCTCAGTGTACTGTTCATTTATTCAGACAGCTTGACTCTAAAGGAGGAATCTTTGAATAACCGGTGGTATTTCAGTGACATAAATATTGTGAAGCAGATATGGGCTGTTTAAAATGTATCACCATGATGTAATATGTCAATGCTCAATTATACGTCTCCATGCACCTTAAAAAATTCAGTCTCTAGAGAAAGCCTGATTGTCATAATACTACGTTTCAATTAAACCCACATCCTAGGCATTCTGAATTCCAAATTCCTAAAACCCTCAAGTTAATGTGTTCCATGTTGTGGGGTTAATTTACATAAAGTTCTGGAGCCCCTGCTGCACTGTTTCAAATCTTGGTAGCTTTGATATTCTCCATAGTGCTATACACAAATATTATAAACGAGTTTTCGCAGAGACAAGTTATGATTATCAGCAGGAATTAGTTTCATACAGTGATATTTAGCCATATAGTACTAAAACATTACCCAGACCCCCTTATTTCTGAACTTCATTTTGCAGTCTCTATAAAACACATCTGTTCTGCTGTATGTGTTTTGAAAATTAAATGTACTAATATCATTCCGACTGACCCGGCCGCCAAACTCATGTGAGAGAATTCCGGTCTACAACCCAAGCTGTGTTGAGTCTTTAGGTCTTAAGGGAGCTTGTAAGTCACTTCACCATAGCAAAGAAAAAAATAGAGAGAAAAGGAAAAAAATAAGAAAAATAACATTCTGAATACATATGTTTTCTTCTGATAAGAGCACAGAGAAATTTAGTCAATTATAATGCAATTTGGTCAATACTTCTCCTTGTAAAATTGTCAGGGGTCACAATAATATTCTCATTTTAGGATTGTGTAATGTAAAGTTTCTCTGGATGAGACTTGCTTCATACCAAGGGGAATCCTTGTGGTAAATACTCCATGGCCAACTGATTTATTACAGAGGATCATAATTAGGGAGGAAAAAAAGAGAACATTTGACTTTAGAATGGGCTTACTCACTTATAAAACAAAGTCTTGATATATCATGCCTTTTGTGACAGAATTTATATTGGATTTATTCACCTGAATATTCGAACTAAAACTACTGCCTGCATTGGCTCTTATAGGGTCACTGCCATCAAAGATGCAGTTAGAAATAGTAATAGACACAAAAAGCTGTAGGCTGTTAAAGCATCATTTTAAAACTTTTTATGTCAAAGAAGCCAAACAAAATATTTTTCTATATATTAATATCAAGTAAAGTGACACCATTTGTGTATGTAAGCTACTTTCAGAAATGGGAACTGATTGCTCATTCCACTCTCTTGTTTGACATTCACAAAAGCAGCCACATCCCTTAAACACATACTAGAGCCAATCCTACAGATAAGCAGAAGCATGCTAGATTTCATCATGCATTCATTTGTTTCCCTGCTCTTTCACTGTCTACCTGAAGGCAAAATTGGTTTGAGTTGTGAGACATCTACTTACAGACTTTACTTTGGTTAGTTTCCTCTGACTGGCATGGTGGTTCTCATGAGTGTGTGAAAGAATTACCATAAAATGTTTGTATACACAAAACCATGTGTATTATACTTTAGAAGTTATTTAAGGGATTTTCGAGGGTAATTTTAACTGTGGACAACTTTTGTTGCATGTGCTAACTTCAGAAGCTCACCAAGGAGGTTCCTCTTGCTCTTACTTATTCATGAGAATTATTAACACATTTCCTCCGAATCCATAAAATATACCTTTTAACATAATTATAAACACATTTGTAGCTACAAAGACACTTTGAAAACTCATATTGTCCTATAGTATACCTTTTCTCTTATTCAATATTTTATATTAGTTACAAGTTTCCCATAGATTTTTTAGATTTTTATAGGATCATACTTATTTTTAAGGATTCTAATAATTTTTTCTCTCTCTCTCTCTGTTTCTCTCTGTCTTTCTGTCTCTGTCTCTCTCTCTATCTCTCTGTCTCTCTCTCTCTCTCTCTCCTTTTCTCCCTCTCTCCCCCTCCTGTCTCTCTCCCTCCTGTCTCTCTCATTGGAGTGAGAAAGAAATTATGAACTAAATAGAAACCAAAGATTTTAAAGGTTTCATTTGGTAACTTGACCTATACAAGTGGCCAGACCATATTTTTTGAACTATAAGCACTAACAAGCAAAATATTTTACCTGTGAAATTTCTGTTGTTTCTAAAACCCTGCATCATTTACCAGTAGCCATCAAAGTTGTCCATTCCTTTCATTTCAGTATTACCTCTTGCTAAGATTTTATAAAAATCACTCCTGCTAATGATACATTATCTGCCAATGTTTTGGCAATATCCACTATTTTTCACAGATGACCCTAGAGTCTCCTAACTTTATAAAATTGCAGGCCGCAGAGTGCCAGGAGTCCTGCTGACCTTCAAGGAGATGATTGGAAATCTTGATATCTAAGAATTAATTCTTTGCAAATCTATCTCTTCTGTCCTTTCCTACTCTCTACTCATACTCCAAGTGTGTGGAAAATGTTTTTTTAAAGGGCTTTTTCCATGCCATTTCTTCTGTTCAAGTACATTATTGTACTAGTAATTAGGGCAAAATGAAGAAGTATTTCTGGTGTGCCCTTTTTATTAAAAATTTAATTATTTATGAAGGCTACCATAGGAAATATCTATTATTTTAATATTATGTTGGCCATTTTTATTAATTTTTTCAGATAATCGTGCTGAGAGTAGACCTAACAGATTTTCTACTTCTACTCTCTCATTGGGCAGACAAAGAAATCGACGTCCTGAGAGAGTAAAGTGATTCAGCCATTTGTGACAGTATGAGGACCCACAGTGTATGACTCTGAGCCAGTGGTTTTTCCAGGATACAAAACTTTGGGACTTTGACAACTTCTTTCTCTTTGTGATTGTGGTTTCCAAAAGTGATGAATGTGAGAATCTATTGAAATAGAAAAAAATAAATATTAGAATTTTTATTTATACTTGTTTTATCTCATCCTTTCTTTAAAAAAATCTATTTTTACATATGTCTTATACTGATAATAATTGAAAAAATATAACTACATTAAACATAATGAAGAAAAGAACTACTTTTCAAAACAAAGTTTGGAAAAATGTGGTAAAGGCTGACCTAATATTAATAAGTGACAATAATAACAGAATAGCAGCAACTGAAACTATTGACATTTGTTGAGTGCTTACATATATGAAACTCTATAATAAGATTTTAGGCACATTATTTTAATTAATCGTTCCAACAATCTTATATGATTATCTGTGTTTTTCTGATGAGGATGCTTGGTAATAACAGGATTAAATAATTTGCCCAAGGTGGAATTGTGGTTCAAATCCACTTCTTTTGTATCTAAAAAATGCTACTCAAAGCACTGAATCATGGTTCCTTCAGGGAATACACTACCTGCTAGATTAAGATGATTCATCACTTACTCATATAAGAACCCTGGAAGGTAGCTGTGGTGAACATGATTTATTTTACAAGTAAGCTAAGTCAGTGGAAAATGAAATACAGCCCTGGAGTTGATCTCATTTTAGTAAAACATTTTTCTTTTATATTGAATGACAACATTATGTAGATAATTCTACCTGAAGATTTAGAATAAGGCATGTACAAGTATAATAGTTATGTTCATGAAAAATATGTAAATCTAAGTGTTATGAATTCAAGGACCATACTGCTTACCAGTAAGTTCTCAGTCAGCAGTAAAATGCCTAACATAGAACAAGAGAGAAAGAAATATTTGTGAATGAATATAGGCCTAATGGAGATTTAACCAGTGTGATTTTTTTGTGTGTGCAACCATTCACCTGTGAAGTAGGTGCCATGTTATTTTTTTTTCTTATGGACTCCGTACCTAGCACTAAATAAATAGTGAATGAATAGCATATGAGAATTTATGTTTCTATTTTTTATTTTAAAGATGTGGAGTGCAATTCAGGGTTGGGTACACAAATGGTCATTGTACAGGTAAAATTTGAGCCTCACTTTAGTCCCCACGAGAATTTGCTTTAAAGAAAGTTGAAAGTTTACTCTTTTGTCGGTTGTGACTTTAATACATTAGGTTATTCTGCATTGGGTCTATACTGAACAGTTTAATCATGATTCGTGTTTTGATTGTCTAGCAGTGTGCTGTTTCTAATATGACAAATTGTAATACAACAGTAAATTCTCCATAGCATTTTCTTTACCTTTCTTTCTCCACTATGTCTTTCAAGTTTGGCCCTTCTTTTTCAGTTCTGTTGTTAATTCCCTAGTCCAAGAATTTATCATGCCATTTCTTGATTTTTGTCAGAAATTGACTCAGCTCTGCTTAATGTACCTATTTCTTTTTACATTTGTCAAAGAATATTTGAAGAAACACTACCACTTTAAAAATTGTCTATTTATTGTAGATCTGCTGATGCGTATATTTTCATTATGTTGCTGAGGTTCCCCCTGATAAAAGACCTGTGTAAAAATATCTATTTTGAACATAGTTTCATATATAAGTAGGGAATTTAATGTACTATGGATCAGCAAAACGGCAGTTTGGTAATAGAAGTGGGTGAGAGGATATTTAGAAATGATCATTTATTCCATTTTTTGTACCATAAGTAAGGAATTAAAATAAAAATAATTTTGGGACACAAAAATGTATTTTAAAAGGCTGGCATCAAAACTCATGAGGAAATGGAACTCCATGCTCTGAAAAGACAAGATGCATAATAGAAATATTTCAATGATCAATCTGTAATTGTAGTTACTCACTAAAGTCTTATTCCACATTGTAGGAGAATTATATTTTCCCAACAATTTTAATATATTCACAGATTTAAAGGAATTATTTTAACTTATGACCATCAATGAGAAAGAACTGACAAAAATCTCTCATGTTCCAAAATCTACTTCTAATACATATCTGCTTATCTGTCACTGTTTTCACTTTCAATGTATTGAATCTTTTGAGCAAGAATAATGACATACTTTAAGTCTATCTTATGTCCTTATTGTGCTTTACAATTAAAAAAATAAGTCAATATTTATTATAATCCTGCAAAAAATCAGGGAAACGTCTATCTACATTTTGTAGATGCAGAATCTTAAAATCTGAGAGACCTCCCAAGGCAAAGTAATCTGTGTTGGATTAGGACAAACTAGTCTTCTTATTTCTTTTCCAGATAACTTTTTGTTGTTGTTGCTTATTTTGGTTTTGGTCTTACTAGTCACTTTATGTCTCAACCTACAGTAATAGCAATGTATATGCAATGTGTCATTCTAAGTCTACTCAATAATTTACCAGTGAAATTTTGATTTCCTGTAAAACAGATTTATTTTTTTGAATTAACAGTTGATCACATCTAAAATTATTTTTCTAAAACAACTTTTAAAATATTACTTCTACTGCTTTTATTCAGTAGTATTTGTTATTTAAAAGGGTTTAATGTAAAACCCATATCAAATAACATATTTACCATACTGGAGAAGAGAAAATGATCACAAAAACAATAAATATATGAAAGAGAATTGACCTAGCCCAAGATATTCTTAAGAATCACTGAGGTAAAAATAAATGAGAATCTTAAAGCAGAAAATTCAATTCAATTCTGTTGCCTGTGACAGGAGCATCACTTGTTAGATGGGAAATTGAATGGTAATATAGATTACTGAGGCTCCAAATCATTTCTTACAATGTTTAAGTAAGTTCTTGTTCTAATATGTCAAATACAAAAATTATCATAAAAGCTAACCTGCATTCGTGATCTATAAGCATAAGTTAGTTATTTAAAATTTCAGTTTTCAAATATCAACTCAGAAAGAGGATGTATATATATATATATATATATATATATATTAAAAGTATAGAAATCTATTTTATCTGTCTATTTATCTGTCTAATTAATTAATTAATTAATTAATTTTTTGAGGCAGAGTCTCACTCTGTTGCCCAGACTGGAGTGCAGTGGCATGCATATGGGCACTGCAGCCTCAATCTGCTGGGCTCAGGCTTCTGCCTCATCCTTCCAAGTAGCTGGAACTGCAGAGGTGTGCTACCATGCCCGGCTTATTTTTTGATTTATTGTAGAGATGAAGTCTTACCGAGCTGCCCAGGTTGGTCTCTTGCCTCAGCTTCCCAAAGTGCTGGGATTACAGGCTTGAGTCACTGCGCCAGGCCAGGAAATCTATTTTAATTAAAATGTAAATCGGCATCTTCTCTAGGTTTCTACACCTGAAATTAATGTAAACAGAAATACTTATCATATACTTATCTGGAGACCGTAACATATATTATGATTTTTAAGTTATATTTTGAGTATATGTAAATAAAAAGGAAAATGTGTTATAATACAAATGGATAATGCAGTAGCTGATTGTTTATTTTTTTGCCAGGGTCATGGGAAAAATAAGAAATCAATCAAATTAGGTGCACATTTTGACCTTACCATTTCACAAAGGAAAAAATATTTTTGCCCCTGAGATGTGGAGATTTCACATCTTTCCAATATTCTGTATAATTTGAGCTCCTTCCTAGCAGTTTGATATTTATATTTTTAATAATTTTTTACTTTCATAATTTAGGCCATTATTATTGTTATTATCAGCATCATTATTATTTGGAATAAAGAGGACGTGGGGTGTTGGTACAGGCTCACACCTTTTTTATAGCTTGAAGGCTAGAAAATATGCTCTTTGAATGTTTGTAGTGTTTATGTAATCAGTACGTATGTTGCCAAGGCTTATTGAAAACAGCTGGGTGCCTGCTGCCTGCCTCTCCCTTTGTTGGAACTGTTGCCAGAACAGGTAGTCAAAAATGGAAAGTAAGGAAAAATTCAGGCATCTGTGGTGTCTCTCAGGAAAGCAGCTGTGGCTTCCTTAGGAAGCAGTCATTGTTTCCCATCAGCCAAGATTCTGAATACCCTTGGGTCCAGTTCTGGCATGGCTGGCCTTACAGTTTATGACTTAGGACTTAGGCGAGAAACCATTTGGGCAGTCCCATCTCTGGCAGAACATTGATAGAAATCCCCCAAGCTGCAAGCCATATGTGGGCTGTTGGCCTTCTATTAGCCTACACTGGGAGGTTCCCATTTACTGGGGCTCTAATCATCCCTTTGACACAAACAAAAACAATATGAAAGGATCTTTTCAAAACATATCTTTCCAAGATAGACTGTCCTATTCTTAAAACCAGACATCACCATTATTTCTGTAAACATGGCATTTTTTTTTTCCTAAAGACGAACTCACTTTTAAGAGACTTTTTTTGTTTCCTAGATAGTAGACAAGTACAGAGAATTTTTTTAACAGCATACTAAAAGTCCTGGATAAGCAGCGCTGAATGGTATTCTGCATTTGTAAACATGTGGTCTTCCAGACTGAAGTTTTTGTGCATCAAGTATTGAAAATTGTTATCCATGTGAGACGCCCTAGGCTCTTTATTTATGTCAGACAGATGCCAGAAGTAGACACATGCCAGCAGATGCCTTTTGCTTTTTAAGATACACTGAAAATCAGTGTGCTGCTGTGATGAGATTGGAGAGTGGGGGTTAGGGGGTGGGGGTGCTGCCACTTATTTAGCAAAAAAAAGAGAGAAAAAGGCCTTTTGGTAAAAGATTAGGACTGAATGCTTTTTTGGATAATTTTTGTTGAAACAGAGCTCTGATTTTAGAATATAAATGCTTTAAATGTCTATAGTCAGAAATCAGAGATGTTAGAAACTTGTAGTACTTTGAATTTAGATTAAATGTCATGTTTCTCTTCATTTGGGAGAGTTCTGTTAGGACTACTTAAGGACTGTGGTTAATCCAGCAATCTTATTCAAAAATCTTCTGTTTTAAAACATACTGGATATGAAGCAAATAATTTTGTGCTGATGTTAGACATAGAAAAATTAAATGAAATTTTGTTTCCACTTGTAGCCAGAACTTATTTGCAAAAATAAGAAAATGAATAGACGAATTTAATTAATGAATTTTTAAATTCACTGAGCCATCTTATACTTCAAATAATAGTTCTTTCACAAGCTTTAGGACACAGGGTCAGGTTGTTTTTGAATGTTTTGTCCATCACTAATTTTAATGTACAAAAAAATCTTAAACCCAAAGTCAAACTAGATAATATGTTTATCACCTAGTGCCTTATGATTTTTCTACTTTTGTTGTATTCTCAACTCCATAAAAACTGAAACACACTATCCTTAAAAGTTATAAATTGCCCTGCTTTTTAAAATTTCCTTTTCACATCCATAAAATGTAAACAGTGTGACTCTGCATGGTAAGTACAAGAGGAAGATTTTAAGGGGGCTCCCAAAAAAACCACTGGAGTAATTTTCTGGATGGCAGGCCCCTTGAATTACAGGGTTCCCCTGCTAAGAATGTGTTTTAGGAACCCATGGACATCAGTGTACCAGCCAGCATTGTTGCAAAAGACTGTCTTAGGCTTCAGTGAATTTTTTTGGCGATTCGTTCAACACATTTGCCCATTTCATGATGGGTGATTAACTCGAACAACTGCCCACACTGCAGTGAATGTTCCGCAGTTTTTGACCAAAAATGGCATGACCCCATATCCTACCCTCCCTATTCTCCCAATCCTGCCCCAAGCAACTTTTTTTTTTGTTTGTTTCCCCGATGAAAAAAATCCTCAATGGAAAACATTTTGCCTATGTGGAAGAGGTGAAACAAAAAACAGCAGGAGCATTAAAAGACATCAATTGACAAGTTCAAAAACTTGTGAGCAGTGGAAAATATGTCTTGATAGGTGTATTGCATCAACTGGAGAGTACTTTGAAGATTATTGAAGTTTAAACATGTAAAAATAAATACACAATTTTTTAAAAATTCTGGATATTTTTGGTTCCCCTTCATATAGTTGGAAAGATATTCTTTCTATAAAGTATACCTTAACTAAGATATTTTTTCCAACACAAAGGTCAGTGTTGTAACATTTTCTTCCCACAAACTACATTTGGTCCTTTGCTAATTTGACCTTGTTGCAAACCTCTCTCCAAGTATTCTTATTGTTCCTCCCATATAGTTGAAGAAAAAAATCTCAGAAGTCTTACTCTTGTATAGCATTAAGAACTTGGATGATTAGAAAAATGTAAAGTCAGGCTTCCATTTCAACAAGGTACATATTCTGGCTACCCATGAATATAAATCATGTCTAATCAATTTTGGTTATTTCTTTAAATTTTTTTTCTATGTGTTAGTTGTGGTAAGTCGGACATTTCTTTCTACTTGTCCTTTTGAAGACTTCATCTAAAAAAAATCTGGAAAAAAATTGAGAAGGAGGCCTGGGTATCGAGAATATGGGTAACTATTTAGAAATTTCCCAGAAAAGAAATGTAAATAGAAGAGGTATCATTGTTTATGAAGAAAGGCAAGAATCTAGTAATTAGTCAAAAGCAATTTGAAAATCCACATACTAGATTGTCACACCCTTAGAACAAGAGTTGGCAGCAATATAATTTTTTAAAGTCATCTATCTATAAAAACACTTTATTTATAAATTTAAATTCAAAGATGAAAAATCCACAGATGTTTTTAAAGACACGTAGCATCTACATTCACTTTATACCAATTATGGTTTATACAATTTCGACCAGATGGGTTTGCATGCATGGAAGCTAATTCATGCCACTGTCTTAAAATATATTCTCTGAATTGTGATATGCTTTGGAGACTTCTAAGTGATCTCTAATCTTGTTACTAATATTGATGGTTTTCAAATGTGGTCTGGATAAACAATAGGGCAGCGTTTAGGAGTATTGTCCAAAAGAATGCACACTTTCTTAGACAGTTTAGACTTTTGGAAGTGAATAAATTATTCTATATAGTAAAATAGAATTAGAACTGAGGAACTAAAGAAATGGTTGAAATGGAAGATTCTGTGTTTGTTGTGTAAATTAAACACTCCTTTTTGTTACTCTAATTGTAAATGTCCTTTGCCTCCATTGAGTTGTAAAATAGTGAGGTATCTGATATTTCCATTTTCAGAGTTCAGCTGAAGAATTTTTAAACTTTTTCTAATGCTTATTTTGTACTTATCTTTTTAAAACACGATTGCATTATGTTTAGTATATTATCTTGCTTGAAAAATTAATATACATATTTAATGATTGAGGAAAATATATATTCTTCTCAAATTGGACAGCATTATCACATGGGCATTCACATAAACTTTCCTTTAATGTCACTTTTTCCTCAGCTAAGGACTTTAATATATACTTAGAAACTAATGTAAAATAGTAGTGTTTGTTTTAAAATTTAAATAGTAATAAACACAATATCTCATACTAAACATAGCTGTGATTGTATTCTCTCTTGAGTGGGGTATAAAAATGAAAACAAATGGAGAATACAAGACTTCCAAGTAATAAGTCTTCCAAGTAATTAATTGTCTAAGACTTTAGTTTGTCTTTTTCTGCATACAACTAAATATTTTGGCCATATAGAACATATTAGAAGTAAAAAATCATTAATTCTTTTATTTATTTTAAGTTGGCATTTTTCAAACCTGGGTTCTTGCAGAATTGTAGAAAATAAATTTATTCTTATCTAATATCTTTCCAATGTTTTCATTTCAAAAGGACCTTCAGTACATGTGGTTCCAGTTTCTATTCTAGTTCTGTTTTTGCTTATTTGTTCTCTTACACTAATAGGAAATAGAGATATTTTATAGCAGTTCAGGTCTGATCTCTGTTTGGGTTCTTATATGCAAACCAGACAATGGTCATCTCTACAAAAAACAAAACATATTAAAATGTGCATTTAACTAAGAATTTGTTTTAATTTTTAAATAATGTAGTCAAAATACTACATGTTTAATGTGTTTTTCTTAAAACATTTCTTACTGTTGTGCTTGTTCTGTTAAATAGCTATTTGACTGGTTTTTTATTAACCTTGTTGATGGCCAGTATATGCATTTACTAGGGACACAAAATAGGTAAATCATTCCAGGGAAATTTGAGAAAATAAACATAGAAATCTACATTTGACTGAAGACTGACATAATTGACTAAAAATTTATAATTTCCCATTTTTGGGGGAAAATGATTACGTCTGAATTCTTTACAAAAATGTCATTTCTTATTTAAAATAACTCAAATTCCTTTCTTGGGAGGATAAAATAAGTGAGTTTAACCACCAAGAAAATGACTTTGCTCATTTAGCATGTTTATTCAACTTATTAGTGATTCAGGGATATATACATAACTACACTACTGTTGCCAATATGTAAAAAATTAAATGAGACATATCTCATCAAGTATTTTCTATTTAAATGTTTGTGACAATAAATCATGTTTGGAAATCAAAATAAAAATACATTTTAGCTCTTTCAGAGATTTTATTATTCTTTTGAATAACTATTCAAGTCCTTTAAAGCTTTTGTTTTATTTGCAATTTTATCTAAAAGTTAAATGATTTGAAAAGTCTCGTTTAGTTATCTCCAGAAAGGCAGTGGGATGCTGCTAGCTAGTTGTAATTGAGACTGTCCACTGTTCAAGGTGATATTTGTTTTTCTTTGTTCTTCAGGTCACTTATTAATAAATAGAGGGTGAGTTAAAACCAGAAAAGACAGATATGTTTAATACATAGGTATAAGACACCTCCACTAGATTTGTTTGCAATTTGAAGGTTTGCAATTTGCAGACATGCCACATGCTTACAGATACCTCTTCTGAGTCTAGTCTCTCTTCTTTAAGATTAGATGCCTGGTTTGCTCTTCATTAGAGCCATTTTGAATAAGGCCTCCTAAAACACAGATATAAAACTGGGTGTGGATTCACATGCCTATAGTCCCTGCTACTTAGAAGGCTATGATGAGAGGATCCCTTGAGCCCGGTAGTTCAAGTCCAACCTGGGCAACACAGCAAGACCCCATCTTTTAAAACAAACAAAATAAAAGCAGGAACACTACAGACATAACTGAGAGGAGCAGCAGAATAACACAGCAGTCCCCACTAGCATTTTAATATGATTGAGTGACTTAGATTAGCCATCTGTCAATTGATGAGCTTTTTGGAAAGGGGCGGAGGAAATGTGGAGAGCATCTGTACGAGTCAAAGTTCATGCATCAGAGTTGCGGTTCCTGGGAAGTCAAGGAAATAGCCTGAAGACAAGGGCCACTAATGATGTGTTAGCGCAAGCAGGGCCTGACACTGAGAATGAACTTCCTCTGTTTCATATTTTAAATCCAGCTGTTAAAATCATGGGATTTGCCCAGACCTGGGATAAAATAAGTGTGCATGGAGATTGTATGTACCCAGAAACATCATATCTGTAGATTAGAGAAGAATATTGCACAAAACACCTACAGTTTGTGTTTATTCTTCCACTAACCTAAGTAGGAATTCTCCTGTTTTCGTTTAGCAAATGTTTGATTGAGAAATGTGTTAATGAACGATCATGTAAAGTGACACATTGAACCTAATCAACTATGGAGACCTAAAATAGGCAGCTTAATGCAAAGGTCATGTGAACAGTTGGATGCGGAAAAATTTTATATGAAATGACTGATAATCAAGTGGTTATGTTAAGTTTATGCTAAATAATTTTCTAACTTTAAATTATATATGCAATATATGTTTAAATCTATTATATATTATATACTCGTATATAAAACACCTAAAGTATAAAATATTTCTACTTAAATATTTTCTAATGGAATGGCGAAAATTTCTAGGTCATACGTATTTCTAGAAGGACATATTTATTTTGTTTTATTTCTATGATCCTGTGCCAATCTGGATTTCATTACATATAAAAACCCAGTTTTTATGCTTAAAATATTGATTGTGAAAAGGTCTCAGAAAACTAGCAGTTACTGACTCAAAAAAGTAACCAAGCAAATCCAGGTGATGATTATAAAAAAGGAAATGAATTCGCTATGGATATTCATATTCTTTGAACTGACTTTCCAGGTTGTACAGTTAGGTTTTCTAGGACAGTCTAAGTAAATGTGAAACATTAACCGAGCTGTGATATCTAGTAGTTTTGTGATTCCTTGGTAAACCACATAAATTTTGAGTTTCTATTGTCTCATCCTCAAACCCAGTGTGTGCTATGAGCATTAGACATCATAATCTAGTAAAAGCAGCCAGGACAATGCCTGGCTTAAGTAAAATTCTTCACTGCACGTTCATATAATCGAAATCTGAACCTTCTTCTGTACCAGTTGTATACCTATTTAGAAGGTGGATATTCAGAAGTCTGAAACAAGAAAACACACAAAATAAAACTGCAAATTGCAACATTGCACTTTTTGTGGAATTTAAAGGCATTCAGATCATTGGAAAGAGGAAGCTCTGTGTGATTTAGCTGGGGTGGCTGGGTATCCTAGAGGGAATAGGACATTATTATACTTTCAAAGGTGGAAATATTTAATTGCGAAGCGCTGGATTAATAACCAAAGCATAAATTAGAATTATCATCTTTGTCACTCTCTTTGTAGGTAAAAATTTAATATTACTGGGAATTGAAAGTGTGAAATAGTCTAGGAATATGGAGAATGAGAAAGAAGGGAATTATGACATACTCAGAAAATTTTATATACAATATTTGAGGCTTCATTGAAGTAATTTTCCTCAGATTTCCCCCAGGGAGATAATCCTTGTGACCATAGACCCTAATTTTGAAACCAATAAAAAACATCTGTTACCAAACACATTTTAGATTTCAGTATCTTGCATAACACAAAGTACCTATTAGTTGCTTGGTGAATATTTTGGATCAAATTAAACAATTTATTTTGATATAGATTTGTCATCTCTGTCCCAACTTGAAAAGCTATCTTCTCAACTACCTGTCTGTCAGTATTAACACATCTTCAAAGACAAATGTAACTCATTGCACAAGTCTAAGGACTTCCACAAATATTCCTCCAATTGTGGCATTATTTTATCCGGCATCACCAGGAGAAGTCCCATGAGGTCATTTCTCTTGAACTGCAGTCAAAAGTAACAAAATCAAAACCAGGCTTTAAATATATTGTATTTGACTTCTGAGGTAACTCCAAAATGTTAATATTATTCTTGACTTCTGCTTCATTATAACTTCTGATTTTATTTTTAGTATTTCTTTCATATTGTGGGTGTAATAGGCTGAAAGCAATGCATAAGTTTGAAGAAAACTAGTGGACTGCCCATGTGAAGAACAATGGTTCTCTAGAAAAAACTAGAAAATTCATATAAAACTGAACAACCTGCTCATAAATCTAAATATCAATGTTTGGGAAGATTTTGACTTTTTTTTTTTTTTTGGTTTTTGTTGTTTTTTTTTCTTGTTCAGGCTTTAGTAGCAAAATCAGCACAATTCAGGATATTTTCTGTGAATTAATGGCTGTCCTCAGTTAATGGCCTTGGCTTCACCACAGTACCCCACCCCAGAATGCTCCCATGCTTTGTCTTATTAGTTAAATGTGCTTCCTTTGTATATTTTAGTGGATTTTCCAGGAATAGTGATCTTCTTCCTGGAGAGAGGCAACTGATCAAATTTTTAATAGTTTGGAGAAAAAGTCCATAGAGATAGAAAAAAATATAGAGAGAAATTCTTGCACAGCTATCCCAATAACTCCGGTTGTTTAAGGCATTGCTCTCTTTCGTCGTCATTCTAGCACACCTAAAATAGAGATTCGAAAAGTAATCCTATATCTTAATTATTATTGCATAAGTAAGAACAAGAGGAAAGGTTCTCTTAGGAGCAACCTGATGGTGCAAAGATCATGACCAGTGCCTGGATTGAACAAACTCCATGGACTCCTGAGGCTGCTTAATGTGATCCAGTTATGTCTTCAATCTTAAGGAGAATTTTGCAGTAATATTTTACACCTGATACGATCAGAAAACTGAGACGGTATATCAGCAGCAGTGTTTAGAATTCAGTTCAAGTTGGGTGAAGTCCATAGTAGGCTAGACCATAGTGTCTTGGAGAGGAATGATTCTTCAACAATGTTTTTATTTCTTCTGTTTCAGTTTTCTTAAAATTGTATAAGCAATGAGATCATTTAATGTAGTACATACAATATACAATATTCCCAAATGTCAGAAGAAAGTCTATTTCACTGAATATCTAACATCTAGCCCATCCATGAAATGACTCAGATTTGTAAGTATATAAAAGCTACAGAAACAAATCTTAACTCCCTCTCCTGTCTTCACATAACATATTTTAACTTAAGTTGGCTAAACTCTTTCAATGAACAACTGCTAGATTCAATTTAAATAATTTGACTGCCTAAAATGTTTATGTTGATTTTCCCCTAGACATATATTCCCAACTCAATTGAACAAATGGTTGATTCAATTTTAATTGTGTTTTCTCTCTGTGTTTTATTTTTTTCAGATTTTTTTTTCTATTTGCATTGCTTTCTGGGGAGTTAGAAGCATGAAACAGCTCATCTCCAGCCCTTGGAAATAACCTAAGTTCGTACACAATTCTCTTGTGTTAATTAGTTGTCCATAAGCACAAAATATTATTATTGCATATGGAAATATAATTATCTAATAGAATGCTTATATGAACCATTTCTTTAATGAAAGGTAAATGTAATTATTTAGGCTTTAGTTTTCACTTTTGTTATTTTCTACTAAAATTAAAGTCAGTTTCAGTTACTTTCCTTTATTGCTACAGTTGAAAAATAAATGATTTCCAATATAACGATGTTCTATTTACTGGTAACATCTATGACAAGTATAAGAAGGAGGAGGGAGTAAACTTAAGAAGTACAGTAAAAAAGAATGAACATTGCCTTTGCTTCTATTTGATAGTGTTTCCTTTAGTGTCTGTTAAACATATTTGTTGTTATAAAAATGTATCATATCTGTTGTCTGCCTAAGGCCACATTTACCTTTGCAAACCACATAATGTAAAAAATGCACTTCAGAAGAAGACATCACGAGAGGAAAATGAATATGATTTGAAAGAATTAGTTTGTTCAGCAGGCTCATCTGTGATACTATGTCTAATATATTTGGTCAAATTGTTTTGGCAGTTCAGGAGTATACAGTAATTCTGTTATTTAAAATTGTCACAGTAATGTTAATAGAATCCTCCAAACAAAATTGCCCCAGGCATCAAGTGTTTCATTAGGAGGGAAATGATAGGAGGTTTGATAAGCAGGATAAAGTCCTCAAAGAAGGAGGACTGAAGAAAGTGGAAAAACATTTTTTTCTTCCCTTTTTCCAATATTTTGTAGATTTCAGTTACAATTTAATTAATCAAAGTTACATGTACTAAAAAATAAATGCTCTCCTTTATAGAACTTAGCCTATATTCATCACAGGATAAAGAAACTGATCATTAGTCAACCTCATTTTAAAACTATGCCTTGTATGCTTTGCACAGAGAAAAATATGGAACTATTAAATGAATCAGGCTGCAGGTGTCTATGTGAACTCACGATGAAGCTATTACAGCACATTTCTTTTCAAACTAGAACAACAGAGGGAGATTACATTTTACATGATGGAAAATTAACAAATTATATCTTATGCGTCAGAAGTGAGTTTGGTTTTGCTTCATTCATCTTTTTATATTTCTTAATTTAACACACAGTTCGAAGTTTATAACAAATATTAAAGTCTATTTTTGTTCCTTATCAACACTGTTTTGTATCCAAAGGCTCATGTTACAGCAGGGAGCCCTCTGCTGGCTTAAAATAACTAAAGTTACAGCATAAAAATTCTCAAGTCTGATGTCTACATTCTGAGAACGTTTTAGTGTGTAGGACACATTATTCAGTAATGGCAAAGAGACTTTTACAAATCTTTAAATAGGTTTTTAGTATATCAAGAAAGTTTGCCGGGCTCGGTGGCTCAGACTGTAATCCCGCGCCTTTGGGAGGCTGAGGTGAGTGGATTGCCTGAGCCCGCGGGTTCGAGACCCTCCTGGGCAACTTGGCGAGACCTCATCTCTACAATAAATCAAAAATCCAGCCGGGCGTGGTAGTGCGCGCCTGTAGTTCCAGCTACTTGGAAGGCTGAGGCGGAAGGATCGCCGGAGGAGCCCAGCAAGTCGAGGCTGCGGTGGCCGGGAGCGGCCACTGCACTCCAGTCTGGGTGACAGAATGAGACTCCAACTCAAAAAAAAAAAAAAAGAAAGTTTACTAATGGAAATAAATAATGCCCCAAATAGTAAAAGATCTATTTATGGTGAGGTTTAATTTTCTTTGACTAAACTCAAATGTATCCATTCTCTCTTCTCGCCCCTATTTCCTCACTACAATTGAGAATGATTTTCTTTGGTTTTTTTTTCCTTTAAAGACAGGATGTTGCTCTGTCATCCACCCTGCAATGCAGTGGTACTATTTCCTTAGCCTTCCGAGTAGCTATAACACAGGTGGGCATCACCATGCCTGGCTACTGTTTTATTTTTATTATTTTGTAGTGACAGGGTCTAGCTATGCTTCCCAGGCTGTTTAGAACTCCCAACCTCAAGTAATTCCCCTGCCTCAGCCTCCTGAGTAACTGGGATTTCAGGTGTGAACCATTGCAGCTGGCCAGTTTCTATTAGAAATGCAGATATTTTCAAGCTACATATTTTCAGGCCATTGAATGCAGAGATGGTTCCCAGATAGGTAGTGTTCCCAGGGCCTCCGTGCATTAACCAGGGCACTTTATTCTTCACCTTATTGTATAAGCCTGCTAATTTTTCAGTCCGGTTTTCTTTTGCAGAATACTAATACATGCTGACAGATCATAGAGCTATTATTAATGTTGCAAAATGATCTTGAGTGATACCATGTAATTTATGCATACTGGAAGGACTTTAATGTCCTCTGCCTGGAGGGAAAGTGCCAAAAATAGGACTCATCAATTACTCACCACTTCTCATGGAGAGATGCAAACTGACTTTGCAAATAATTAAGTTCGTTTTCCTAATCTACCCTGACAAAGACTAGAGAGAGGGAAGGAGCATTTGTTTATTGAATAGATCTTTACTAGCACTATTTCATTTAGCCTCTAGAATCCCGTGAATCAAGTTCTGTTAACACCACCTTACAGAAGAACATTCTGATTCTGAGAGAGGTTAAATAACTTGCACAGGCCCATGAAGCACACACGATGGCAAAAAGGGAAATTAAAGTTGGATCTCAAAGTCCACGATGTTTCTCCACTCTGTGATGTCAGATATACAAGACAAGCCTTTAGAAGTATAGGCCCAGTAGGTCAAGCTCAGACTATTTTTCATTCAATTTGATGCTCCAAGGTACAAAATAAGGTTCCCAGGATATGAACTTTAGTGACAGGATTAGTTGACAAGGTGAGTCAAAACTTCTAAATCTTCTAAGATTAGCAATGCCCTACATTTCTTTATAGGATGGCCATGTGTCTGAAAGAAACCTATCCCTATACTTAATTTGTTAATTTTCCCTAGAATTGCTCATTACTTTGGTTCTATTTGTTGTGTTTACTTTCTGTCATCTCATTCCTTGGGATCATTTAATCTAATTATCTCAGGGACATCATATTTAGCAATATGTGCATTCCTAATTGTGTACCAGGTGTTCAATTAGTTACCAAAGCATATTAAACCCTTGATATAATTATCATTAAAAGCTTACATTATTGTTTATTAGAAGTTCTCAAATTTCACTTTTCAATTATTCAGTGTGGAATCTGCAATAGATCTAGTGAATGGAATTCTTTTATGTATGATATAAATTCTGGTGAACAGTGGTGGGATTTATTAGGAAGAACAACCGTAGTTAGAAAATAATCTCCCCTTTGAGTGCCCCCCTTTATTTTCTCAAGTCCATAATCCCCAGAATTCCAAGGTGAAATAGAAAACACAGAGACTAGTTTGGCTTTCAGACTTTAATTCTTGTCATCAGTAACTCTATGGAAGCAGGCTGGGCTCTTAAGCCTGCCTCAGAGAAAGGAAATGAACAATATTCTGTGCATTATTAGAGCATTTTTTCAAATCTCTAGTTCTACCAACCTTTCTTTTCAATATTCTAACAACTTACACACCTCCTTCCCCAAAACACATTAGAAAAAAATAGCAAAATAAGCAAGCAATCTCTTGTGGATTGTGACTTCTTGAAATTCCACGATGCTAGTACCATGTAAGTAATAATTTCCAACTATTCCAGGCATCCCAGGATCCATGAATCACAAGTTAATTCCTTGGGTATATTTTCCCTTTCTTTTAGTGGGAATCAACCCAAAATTATAACCTCTCTAGATCTACATTAAATAAACTAAGGAGAAGCATTCTTTATCTTTGTACATCAGTATTACCTGTGGATTTTTTTTTTTTTGAGTTGGAATCTCACTCTGTCGCCCAGACTGGAGTGTAGTGGCCGCTCCCGGCCACCACAGCCTCGACCTGTTGGGCTCAGGTGATCCTTCCCTCTCAGCCTTCCAAGTAGCTGGAACTACAGGCGTGCGCTACCACGCCTGGCTAATTTTTTTGATTTGTTGTAGAGATGAGGTCTCGCCAAGTTGCTCAGGCGGGTCTCGAACCCTGGGGCTCACACTCAGGCAATCCACTCATCTCAGGCTCCCAAGGCGCGGGATTACAGGCTGAGCCACCAAGCCTGGCTACCTGTGGATATTTTAAGAAATGGAAATGCCTGATTGGAACATTGAAATCAGTAAGATTAGGGTGGTGCCAGAGAATCTGTATTTTTCAAAACCCTGTCAATGATATGACAGAGGCTTTAACCAACCTTGAATGAAAGAGAACTTCTCTAGTCTCTTCTCTCAAATTTCAGAAGTATGTAGGGAAAATGCATGGTGTAAGAGAATACTGTTTCTACAGCAAAGATTTTAACTAAGAGCAAGGGATAATGATCATTAATTCAGCATGGATATTTAGATGTGTCACCAAAGGACTCTGCTTTGCATGAGATGATTTAGCACGTGTTTAAAGAAACTGAGCCTAAAAGTGTAAACACTATATAAGCATCAGCCAAATGAGGACTGGATAGAGATAAAGCAGGCAATGGGGCTGTGGTCAAAAAATATTATCATCATAGGTCTTCTTTGTGTTTGTCTGATTTTTCACTTTTAATAAAGAATTATCAATAATTATATTAAAATATACTGGGTTGGGTTTGGTATACCACTATTTTGTACTCCCAGCTTATTTCAGGGTCTCTGGTAGTGATGTGAGAGATATATGCAGAGTGAAGAGAACGCTCCCCTTAACACAAAGCCAAGTGTAAAAAGAAAAATATCTGTATACAATGGTTTCTGTCCTCTTCTCATCCCACCCAGACAAACTCAACTAACAAATCCCTTTCAGGACAGTAGACAAAATGCAACTAACACATCCCTTTTCTGAGATACAACATGCATTTCAACTCCCTGGTAAAATGATGTTTGCCAGGACAGTTGTCTAGGGACAGCTAATTCCCTCTGGACAGGAGGTGTTGGGGATCATCTAGCAATGGCACCTGGTGGCCATTTGCACTCTAGGAAGCCTTGCTTGGTTTATGGCATAAACTGCCAATTTGCATAAACAAGCCCTCAAATTAACAACTGCATATTTAGTAAGCTAAGTATTGTTTTTCAAGAAAATGCATGCTAAATGCAAAACTTGCATAAATGTTTATCAACTTATATCATTCACAGGATAGAAAAAGCTACTGATATTGCTAATTGCACAAAAAACAGAAGAAATAACTGTGTTGAAGAAGCATCAGTATGTATTTCAAAACTCTGTACTCATTTTAAGAAAACCATATGATGTATTTTACATAGAGCGAGTTGCAGATTATCTGGAAATTTGTTGTGAAAATGAAGTTAAATTCAAAAGGATGCATCAACATGATAGTGTGTTTTGCTATCAGACATCAAACAGATTTCAGAAATGTTTGAGGCTTTGAAGAACAATTTTGTAAACAAACCCATGTCCTCCAATAGTATTGAACTTTATGGTAGAGTCTTCTAAACTTGTTAGCATTTTGTTCAAGACTACTTAGAAATCCTTACACAAATAGCAACAAATAGAGACAAAACGGTTTCCAAAGCTATCACTAAATTTTACTTATTGAAACTGCAAACAGGAAGACATTAAAATGTATTCCTATTAAAGTAGGAAAGGATTGAACAAAGTAAACAATAAGAGTTTAAACCTCTTATGAGGTTTAATTTTGACATCCAATAATTAAGCTTGAGGATATTTAAAACTGGAAAACTCTACAACTTTACAGTATCTAAATTTGGTGAAAAATAAAAAAGTTATAAAGACAAATTACTTTATACATTTTGTTTTGAAAAATATTTTTGACGTAAGTTGTTGTGAATGTAGGCAAAAATACAAGCTCTATGACAATTGTTGGGCTTATTTGCATCTTTCAATAAGAAAAAATTGGAATGGAAAATATCTATTTGTTGTATTTTTCTAAGATTATTAGTTCCTTCAGTACCAGTAAAGAGAGTATTGTCTCAATTAGAAAGGTTGTACAGGGAAGAGTCAATTGCAACTGCCAGCAATTTCAAATGTATTAACCACAAGATGGAACTTTGAATAAGAGTACAAGTAGTTTTATGGCAATAATTCAAAATAATAAGACCATATTGGAAACAATATCTTCAGAAAAATATCACTGACACACTATCAGTAGTGAAGAAGAAACTGGTTAAAGGGATGAGTATATATCACAAACAATTAGTCTTTATGTTACTTTTAGTATTATAGAATCTAGATAATCAGTGTGAAGGGTTTTTAACTTTCTGTGACCATATGGTTTCGTTATTTTTTATTTTTTTGGTAAATAAATATGTTCTCTCATGCCACCTGGTAGTGTTTTTGGTGACTAGATGATTCCTTTTGTGTTTTGCTGATCTTTAAGTGGTCTAAAATTTTCTTTCCCACTCTATAAAGAATTTTTTTCCTGTTTCTTTAAAATATGAATTTTATGTAATATTTTCAACAGCATACTTGAAGCTATATTAATCTATTTCAAATTACTACTTCCTCAAATAAATGTCTTCATTGTTAACACACATAGAGCAAATAACTCATGAACTGAGTTTTTTGAAAATAAATTTTGCTTGGTTGCAGAAACTAAAATAGGAATTGTGTTTAGATTCTCATGTTAATTTAGTCACTTACTAGCTGCAGGACCCTGAAGAGACAGAAAGCAAATGAAAGATCCGTAGAGCACAAGCCTCATGACTCTGCCTGGTCATTCTTTGCCATTTCTTCAGTGAGAGAATGAAAACCCTGTTCCAGATCATGTCGATGTTCCCTTGCAACTCTGACCTTACTACGAGCAGTTAACACAAATAATGCATATATTTTAAAGTAATATAAATTAATACAACTACTTCTTTTGTGATCACATTTTGACTTCTCTATTATTTATAATGCATAAGTAATGAATTAACAGGGTTTTATTTCATAGTGTGTTCATTAGAATAAAGTCAATGGGAACAACCTTAGGAAGAAGATAAGGACATTAGAAAATTCTAATGTAAAAAATAAATTTTCTTCATTTATTTAGGTATTCTAGAACAGTTTAAAAATTCTAGTTCTTATTTTTTCAGACATACTTTGTAATTCCTATTGTCCGTTCTTTGTCTTGTGCTTTATTCTGTTACTTCCAATTTCTTTTACCTCCCATGTTCTTTCCACTATAGTTAAATCAAATAAGTTTTATATGAGATGTGGTCTATGTTGCTTTGGTATGCTTACTATCGCCACCACATTTTGACTTACTAGTTGATAAAGTGCTTCTTTGGCCTTCTATTCACTCTTTTGGAATGAAAAGTCTCAGGTAGTTTCTTAATGAGCATTTCCTCTGTTATTAAAAACAAACAGCTGTTCACTGCATATATAGCACTTAAAAACCCTGAGTACATGGACTACTCAAACAGCTCAGGAAATTCAGGTCATCCGATACATACGGATGTGGGGATGTGGGTAGCTTTGTGGAGCAGCCGGGAAGATCCCAGAACAGAAGAGGAAATTGCTTACTATGAGTACTGGAAAAACATTCAGGTTCTAATTTTATTATTAACTATGACTAGTAAACAACATGTATTTAAAGAAACAGCATAAATTTTCCAAATGTAACCTATCACATTAAAAATGCAAAAACAATTTTTTCTACTGTTACCTCTCTATGCTGAAATATGAGAAACTGAGATCAAATATTAAAAATAACTTCATTTGTATATCTTGAGAATTAAAACTCACTGCCACAATTTTGTGTCCTCATGAAACCCTGGAGTGATATGGAAGGCGGGATGTGCTGTGGACATTGCTGATAGGAGAAAAAAGGTTATCCCTTAACATTTTATTGGCTGATAAATTCAGCCAGTGGTGGTTATAACACAAAGCTGAGTTTTCTTCCAACTCTTCAATGGAGTAGAGACTGCAATTTTGGGAAAATGAGATCTAATTTTCCTAAATAATTTGAGAAAAAATTCTAAAGCAATATCAAAATCTGTTGACGTCCTCTCTCTTTTAGGAGGTCTCACAAAGTCCCTATTTGTAAGTCCCATTAATAATCAGGCCATTTTCCTCATGACAGTTGTTACCCCTCCCATCTCTTAAAAACTTTAGCTGGTGGCTCACTGTCATTTTCTCCAATACTACTTGTCATAATTCTTAGGAATTCAATATCCACATAAATGTTTTTCCCAGTATCTGTCAACATACAAAAAAGGCTACTGTCCCTCATTTTTTTTTTAAAAAAAGGCTATTTCTTCCTCCCTCCTCTGCTTCCAGGTATCCCTATGTATCTCTATCACTTTAACTCAAATGTCCTTCGAAAAGTTGTCTATAGTCATTGTTTCTAATTTCCCTGCTTTCATTCTCTCATGGACACATTCTAGTTGTGCTTTTTTTCCTCCCTGTTCTACTGAAATTGCTCTTATCAAAGTCAACACAAAGCTGATGTTAATCCAATGTCAGCTCATGAACCTTACTTGACTTGACTTCTCAGTAGCATTTGACACTGTTACCACACTGTCTTCCTTGAAATACTTTATCCCCTCAGTTCAGACACTGTCTTCACCTACTTTTTCTCTGAATTCATGGGAGGGTTTTTCTCATCTCCACATACTCTAATTCTTTGAGTGCTCAGGACTTAGAACTCAGTTCTTGAAAATTATTTTCTTTTTCTTTTTTTTTTTTTTTGACTTGGAGTCTCACTCTGTCGTCCAGGCTGAAGTTCAGTGGCACACTCAAAACCACCCCAGCTTTGTTCCAGCAATCCTTCCACCTCAGCCTTTCAAATAGCTGGGACTACAGGTGCAGGCTACCACACCTGGCTAATTTTTATTATTATTATTTATTGTAGAGATGAGGTCTTGCCAAATTGCCTGGGCTGGTCTCGAACCTGCAGACTCAGGCAATTCACTCACCTCGGCCTCCCAAAGTGCTGAGATTACAGGCTGAGCCAAAAATTCTTATCTTAATTGTCTACACTCACTCCCTAGTGCCACATCCAATCTCATAATACTACCCTCAACTATAGTTTGGAACCACCAAAAGTACATCTCCAGCCTGTAACTCTCCCTTTAATGATAGACTCATATCTTTATTGGTATTGCCTCTTCTAGTATTAGACACAAAATCTTGCATAGCACTTATTATAGGTCAGGTATTATTCTTTGTATTTTACATGCGTTAGTTAACTCATTTAATCCTTATAAATGAACTTAAGAGAATGATAGACATATCCTCATTTTATGGCTAAGAAAATTGAATGAGAGATTACACAATTTACTCAAAGTAATGGGTCTGCCAAGATTTGAACCTGGGCATTCTAGTTCCAAAATCTATATTGTTTTGCCAAATAGGCATTAGAGAGTTAAACGGCAACCTTCAGGTGATGAAAACTGTGCTTCTATCCTTCCCTCATCTCAGTGAGTCTTTAATCAAATGACACCTTCTCACTGAAGTTTCTTCTCACTACAGTTTCACACATTCACATCCCAAAAGACTTTTCTTGATTTTCCTCTGTATTACTTATCTCACAGCCTTTAGATTTACTTATTTTTCTTGTTTATATTGTTTTCTCCTCTACGAGTCCATAGATTAAGAATTTGCTGTTGTCTAACAAGAACTTGTTTTTTCTCCAGCTCCTCAAACAATGACTAGCATATAGGAGGAACTCAATTCATATTAATGAGCTCCCTAGTTATTCAAGGCCATGTATGTAATCCCATTCTAAAAAATGGAAAGTCATTCAGTCTGTTTTGGCTGAACCCCAAGACAAGAGTTGTCAATGAATCTTAAATTCCGAAGTGAGATCATAGGAAACCATGAGAGACATACATTGTCTAAAGTTAATGCTAAGATCCTTGATTCCTCACACAAAAGTTGAAAGATTTTTAAGTTTAGAAGATTAGGATGAGAGAATTTCTGTAGTGAGTTAGGTGATGTGGAGTTCCAAGTGACTCTTCTTACACAAGGGGAAGTTGGTGGCTCTTCCTTCCCACTCCCTCAAGCCAGGAAATTGGGGCTTCAGTGAGTCCAACAGAGAGTTCACTATTTATCCACTGAAGTTTGTGTCTTGCTTCAGTGAACCTCTGCTTGACCCATACCTGTCAAGCCAAGTGACCAACACTTGCATTTGGGAAGTAACCTCATTCATGGGAGTGGTCCCATTGTGGGTTTCCCAGGGACTAAAAGGAGCCAGTGAATGTGAGAGTCAGCATAAGACACCCGGAAAAGGCAAAATGCCACTTAGGAGTTCCTGGAGATGTAAAGGTAGATACTGGTATGAGGGTGGAGCCAAAGGGCCCCAGCTGGGGAGAAGTTAATTTTTTTCAAGAATTTCCCTGAGAAATCCTAATGGGTAGTTAGCTTTAATCACCACCAGGGCAAGGAGGAAACAATCTGAAACGAGTGGTAGCCAGAAAGGCCCTTTTACCCTTTCTTGTCTCTTCTCCTCCCCTCTCCTTTCACCTTGATTGACTCTGGGCTTCAGGAGAGGTAGAAGATGTGACAGAGTGAAGAGCAACCAAGACCAGATTCCCAATACACAGCACAGACATTCCCCCCTGTCTGTCTGTCTCTCTCTGTCTCTCTCTCTCTCTCTCTCTCTCTCTCTCTCTCTCTCTCTCTCTCTCTCTCTCTCTCTCTCTCTCACACACACACACACACACACATTAATCATACTTGCCACCTGCCACCTGCCACAGGGCGAATTGTGGGTGGTGGCTCTGGAAAGGGAGAAACTCTGAAGTTTGTTTTTCAAACATAGACATTGGCATGCTAATTTTTGAACTGAGAATATTTTTACAACTAAGGTGACTAAAGAAGTTTTATCATCAAAGAGTAATTGTGTAAAATATGGATGCTGCCCAAAATGTCCCCCAAGGGCAAAGAAAGGACTTTACAGAGAGGGTGGAGGGGAAGGGAGGAAGTGAAAACAGTTGTTTTCTTTTGTTACCTATGAGTCTTGTTTTTATTCAGCAGACTGGTCCCGTATTCCAATGTGCAAAAGAAGAAGAATATGTCTTAATGAAAATTATTTGAAAATTACAGGATGCAGTGTCTAAGCTTTTTGTAGAATAAACTAGATACTCTAATTTTCCAAGTAAGTGAAGCATTTATAATAACTCTTATTTTTAAAACAATACCATTTAAACACAATTATATAAAATTTTCTAGCATAGAATAGCTACCTTGAGACTTCTGGAAAATTACATGATAAGGTTCATTTATTTATTTACTTTTTTAAATTAAAAAGAAAATCGCTTTACAAACCACTTCTATGGCTAGCAGCGTGGGAAAGGTGAATAGGTCTAAGTTAATTTTCTTCTCCATTTCGGTACTTTTGAAAGGCACAAAAGGAAATAAGAACAATCCAGAAATTCATTCTTTCTCTCCAATTTTTCCTTTTCCCATATGAGCTGAGCCTAGAAGTGTACAGACACATGAGGGAATGTTTCCACTGTGTGGGAGAAACATCTGCAGAGTGCGCAGGGACCACCAGAAGCGGGGTGAGGAGGAGCCATGTGGAGGCGGTGGGCAGACAATAAAAGAAATACTGGGAGCTGGTTAGGCCCAAACATCCAACAGAATTGCCTAACCTTCGGCTTACCTTTCTTGTTATATAAAAAGTCTAAGAGTCATAACATTTATATGAAAAACAATTTTCAAGATGGTGATGAAATAGAATTCATAGCATGCTCTTAGAATTCTTTCCTTCTGCTGCTATGGTAAATGTGCTGCTGTGCACATCACACTCTGGAGAACCTTAGCTGGGTAGTTTTCATGGGTTTCTCCTACTTATCTTTTGCAGCCATTTTTTAAGGTGGCCATAGGAAAGACTAAGAGCAACAGGTCTCTCAGCTGAGATGGAAGCACAGTGTAGACAGAAGAGAATTCTCAGTAAATTTACTCTAAAAATCAGGAGCCAAAAGGGCTCTGGAAATGCAAATGATCATCATTAGAAAGTAATATGCGACTACTGAAGAAACATTTGAAAGAATAATGTGGTCTAGCAAAACAATCCTGCAATCTGCATTCAATCAAAACTGACCAAAAATGCTTGCAATGGTTCTTTGTGTTGTTGGGAGCCAAATGCTCTCTGGAACTCATGAAGAAAACTTTACAAAGTGGCTTATTACCAACAGAATATTACCGAAACAATACCCAGCCTTAGAGTTGACTTTTCCAATAAAGGGGAGACTCTCCAACTGCGATGGCCAAGGTATTGAGAGTGACAGGAATATTTATGTATCTGTCCAATGCTCACAGATGAGCTTTATGGGTTGGCTTGTTTTAGTCTACAGTACTTGTAACTAGACATCCTGCCCACCAAATAGTTTATGTCTGAGTACAATTAAAACTCAGTATACAGAGCTTAGAAACTCATATGGGGCAGAGCTATACTTAGAAGAGTGGATAGGAAGAAAGCATGCGAACTGTTAGAAACTGCCTAATTAATTTTGATTCTAGGCCAATTTAATAAGTCTCTTAAGTGCAGTGGTACTGAAAATCTATTAATGCTTATTCTCTTAGAATGCACGACATATATTCTTTATAGATTGTGGTTTTCACTACTCACCTTTGGTTCAGCACCTTAGTGAGCCAGCTTTTGGGACTCTGATTTTCATATGGAAAGTTCTAAGGCTGGCTATGATTAAGTTTCAGACAAATTATCTAGCTTCACTACTTATACTTCATACCTGGCATTCATGAGCAGGGCCACCTCCTTGGGACACTGACTGGCATTCATAAGACAAAAGCCCCACAGTCTTCCATGAAAGAACTACTTATCCTGGAGTCATAGATTATATAGAAATAAAATGTGTGGTCTAGAAGAAATCAAGCCTGTTCAGGAATCTTAGACCTTATACATTTACCTACCAGAAACAGAAATATGTTCATAAGTGGCTTTTTTCAACAAAATACCATAAAGTTAGAATACAATTGAAATGTAATGTACTTACTGTTAAAACCGGCAGGCAAGTTGAAAGGACAGTAAAACAATTAACTTATTAGCTTTTTCTAATTCAAAGGTATCATATCTTTTAGTTTATATTTATTTTGCTGAAAAAGAACTCAATGAAATTCATTAGAATCAATAATATGACTATCAAATAAATACCTGTTATGAATTTTAATCTTATAGAAATATTTGTTCTTTATATGCTGAAGAGAGTTAAAATAATAGATCTTTATTTTATTATAACTGTCAACATTACAAAGTAGAAAATGTATACACATACAATAAAGCAATTCAACTGTGGCTCATGATTCCTTTAAATTAACTTCCTGTCTTTCTTTCCTTTTTTTTTTTCTTTTGCTATTTTTCTAAAAAGAATGCCATTAAATTTCTTTTAAAGCTTTAAAAATTTAAATGAAATGGCTACTCTGGTGTTTGAGAGTTTGTTTTGAGACTTTTGATGCAGATTAAGCATATGATGTTTGCTAAAATATTCAGATTGGTGGAGATGGGGACAATTCATTAAATAAAAGACTGCTTCCCAAAGAGGTATTGTTTTTAACAATTTATTAAACCATGCTGAGTTTTGCTGCTTAATTAAAATTTGCTTGATACAGTAATCACTTCATAAAAATCTGTACTTGCAACTGAGCAGTCATCTAATTTTATGAGTTTAATAAATTGAAATTATTAAAATCCTTCTGTTGTCATATACATAAAATATATGTGTGTGTATATATATATATATATATATATATATATAGATAGATAGATGGGTGAAACTACGTGATGCTAGGAAACCCAATTTTCTCTAATTTAACTGTAATTTGGCCTTAAATAGCTGGTAGATGCTGTAGATCACCAATTTCTTACTATTTTATAGTTGACACCGAGCCTTACAGAGGGTAAGCAACTTTCAAACTCATGCATAGTGGTTAAAAGTAAGAATATGAAGGACCACGAGAAATTTTTGAAATCTAGAACATGGGACATTACTGAACTTAAAGCCAAAACCTATATCCAAGCCAAAATAAAATAAAATACTCAAAATATAATTGATAAAATAGCCTGTTGTTTTGTTTTTGTTTGTTTGGTTTTGGGTTTTTTTTTTTTCCAGGAGCAGTTGATTCATATAGAGTATGAAGTTAATATTTTTGTATTATAAGTTAAAATATCAGAATATTATAACAGGTAACAAAAATGAATAATTGCAAATTTCAAACACCTAGTCTGTTGTTCTTTTCCACCCCGCAGAATAGATGGGTCACAGTGAATGTTAGTTAAGATTTACTTATTTGGATTCCAACTATGTTGCTTTTTTTATTTTTATTTTTTTATGTTTTGTAGAGATGAAGTCTCACTATGTTTCCCAGGCTGATCTTGAACTTCTGGGCTCAAGCAGTTCCTCTGCCTTGGCCTCCCAGTGTTGGGATTACAGCCACGAGCCACTGCACCCCACAGTGATGGTTTTGGAATTTAAAAAACTTTTATTTTCTCTAAAGTCAAGAATGAGCAAAGACAATATATAAAGAGAATAGAATAGACATAGAAAGGTAGAGTGATCCTCAATTGCTAACATATGCCATCATGATAAAATTTTTTTTTGAAGTATATTTGAACAAAAGGGGTACAATTCTCCAATATGCTTTTACTAATTTTTTAATGTGAAAAATAATATGACATAAAATTCCCTATTTTGATCATTTTTAAATGCACAGTTCTATAGCATTAAGCACAGTCACATTGTGTAACCATTGTCAACATCCATCTACAGAACTTTCCATCTTCCTAAAGGAATCAATTCTTCTGCACCCGTTAAACACTAACTCCTC
The DNA here is from genome assembly GCA_963574415.1 of Tarsius wallacei. Classification (NCBI taxonomy): domain Eukaryota; kingdom Metazoa; phylum Chordata; class Mammalia; order Primates; family Tarsiidae; genus Tarsius; species Tarsius wallacei. The sequence goes on from CAUYQG010096190.1 coordinate 73,620, forward strand.
ATTCTTCTCATCCCCCAGTCTTAAGAAATCATCAGTCTTCTTTTTTTCTTATACATTTTACTGCTCTATGTACCTCATGCAAGTAGAATCATACAATATTTGCCCTTTTTTGACTGACTTATTTTACTTAGTGTAACATTTTCAAGATCCATTTATTAGCTTGTGCCAAATTTTTTTCTTTGTAAAACTGAAGAATATTTCTTTATACGCATATACCATATTTTGTTTGATCTTTCATCAGTCAATGAACACTTGGATTGCTTCCGCATTTTGGCTACTGTGAATAATGCTACCATGAACATGAGTGTAGAATATATGTTTCATCCATAACAACAATTATATGTTTTGTCTACAAGAGCCTTAGAGTCTTTGGAAATCTCTAAATTCTACACTGTCCACTTTTAATGGAGTAAAAATATTTCTTGCTTGCTTTCTTAGCAGCTGCACATACTAAAACTAAATAAAACAAATAAAAATACAACCCCTATGATCAAAAATCATATTTTCAAAATTCCTACAATTTTACATTATACTGAACATTAAAATTAAAGACATAAGGGAGGATTCCAATTTTAGACAATATATTGAACCTACAAATTTATTGTCTCTTCCTCCTAAAAACATATTGCATACAAATTAATGAAACAGCAGGTATGTATCTACAATAAATAATATAATAGAAGGAAAATGGTTAGAAATATAGAAGCTTTTGGAAGTTAGAATGCCAATTCATTGATTAGTAGCAACCATATCAAAGTGGTTTGGCTTGGAGTTAGTGGAAAATGAGAGTAGGAAGAGTTCTAACTTAGGAAAAAAGTTAGTTTGTCCCTAAAAAAAACTCAGAGATAGAAAGTAGAAATAAAATGCAGCCGGGCTCGGTGGCTCAGCCTGTAATCCCGCGCCTTTGGGAGGCTGAGGTGAGTGGATTGCCTGAGCCCGCAGGTTCGAGACCCGCCTGGGCAAGCGAGACCTCATCTCTACAATAAAATCAAAAAATCAGCCGGGCATGGTAGCACGCGCCTGTAGTTCCGGCTACTCGGAAGGCTGAGGTGGAAGGATCGCTGGAGCCCAGCAGGTCGAGGCTGCGGTGGCCGGGAGCGGCCACTGCACTCCAGTCTGGGCGACAGAGTGAGACTCCAACTCAAAAAAAAAAAAAAAAGAAAGAAAATGCATGCATTAAATAACAATTAAGTGACATTTTATGTTAGTCT